>JAOXJP010158328.1:0-12954 GCA_025762735.1 Platanus orientalis
GTCGTGTCGGTCCTGGTAGACATGGACATATATCGGAAGATATTTAAGATATTTCGAGATATTTGATACCATGAATGTGAGGGGGATTGGCAGTGAATCTCGGCAGTTGGTACTCTCTTTGTTTTGATGCATAGGGGGGTTGTTTTCTGTCCTCTCCAGGGAATTTGCATGGTATTCTGCTAAATGTAAGTTGACTTGTCTAGTTCTTTCCCAAGCTTTATGATTTTTGAGGGGGATTTTGTGGAGAGATGGGTGTATAGTGATTTAGTATTAAATTGTCATTTCAGGTCCCATGTCATGTTTTATATGTATTTTCTTCCCCATACATACAGTATAATGTAGTTTATTGTTACTGGTCAAAAAAGCAAAATAAATAAATAGAACATAAGTTTGGAGATACCATATGTCAAAATATTAAAGAATTTGTGACTAAATGATAAAAACAGAAAAAATCCTATAAGCTTAAGTAGATTAGAGTTCAATATAATGAGTGAAGGCGTGTTCTGGAAGAGGGCTGCCAGACTGGAATTAAGGTTAAAGCAATGAATACATTGTCGTGAGGCAGTAAATTAACATAATTTTTGCTCAATAGTCCAACAAAATTCTGGAACTAAAATGGCATTAAACATTCGAAGAACTTTGTTACTTCTTCAATCTTAAAGTACCATAGATATTATAGACATACAAAATACTGTTTTAGAGATGAATATAGTAACTCTACTTCAAATTTAAACCATTTTAGTGAAAACTTGCTATCTTTTCTTTTTCTTTTTCTTTCGACTTTTTCTTTTTCTTTTTTCTAGACCAAGGCACCATATAATAAAATTTTCAAGAAGTGCCTTGAAAAGCTCCCGAATATTATTTTCAAATAAAAAATCTTAGGGCCTTATTTCCCTTTTCTGAGCTGTTTACAAAATTTTCAGCTTTTTGAGATCTAGAACTAAGAAGATCCATCACACCATCAAATAGGGAACCTTTTTTTCCACCTAAAATTGGATTAGTGATACTATTCCCATTTGCAATTTCCTATGTAAATTATATCAAGAGCTAAAGAAGACCCACCATATTCCTTTTCCCTGCATCTCTGAATGCCAGTTCTGCTAAATCTTTTTGGGGAAAGAGCTTTGCTTCAGGAATAACTTTCGAGATAAGAGTTAAGACCTTCAAAACTGCTGCTGGGGGTGTCACATCCTCTGCAATCTTGATGGCAACACAAAGTCAGCAAATGTCTGTTGAGGTAAATTGCAAAGCTCATTGTTCCACATACAAAGTTAAGTCTCTGCTGCTCGATCACATCTGATTGTGATCAAGAGGTGGTCTCTACCATCACTAATAAATCTTTTCTCATAAATTTTTTGCTGGGCGCAGAGCCCTCCACAATCACCACCTAATTATGATCAGGTGGTGATATGCTATGCAAAAAAATATCCTTTCTTCTATAATTACGAAACGTTTTCAGGTAATTAAAAATAGGATTCTCAGCCGGTCCATGGAATACATGTTAACTAGCATGAAAATTTTTAAATTCACCATCAGCATGTCTATGCTATTCTCATCAAATGCAGATATCTACAATGGAAGCTTGCTGAGGAATAAGAAATGATGATACTTTTGCTGGTATCCCATCAAATGTGAGGAACCACTATTAGCATCTTACTGTTGAGATATTATTAATTGCATCACTGTGTTAAGTTGTTACGCTTTGGTAATGAACTTCATATTTCCTGTAAAGGTAAGAATATTTTGAAATGATTTTTTTTTTTAATTTGCATGTTAAATTAAAAGTGTCACCTTCCATGGGGATGAACAGTTCATAGATTTTCCACTATTTTTCCTTCTGGCATGAAATTTTGGGCAACATCCGATTAAATCAATCTTCATTTCTCTATAAATTGTATCTTAGTCTAGCCATTTGGTATTAGTACATGAAAAATACATATTCTGTTGTATCAATATCTTTCTCCCTTCTTACTTCTTATATATATATATATATCTTTCTCCATTCTTACCCTTTAGATTGTACATGGTTTTTTTAATTATCCATTCCTAATCAAAAGTCAGTGTGGTGTGTAGATACCCTGGGAAAAAAACTGATTACATGTTCTAAAATTTCAAGACACTTACCAAATTGTTATGAATAAATGGACTCTTGTAGCTCATTCTAATGCAATAAATGGCACTGAATCACATCAAGCAAGCAACAAAGCTTAGATAGTTTAGGAGACAAAGGTAGTGACACTTGTTGACAAGATCAAGTTGATCAATTTATGGAAAACGAAGTCTCGACTAACTCGATTGTCAACAAAGTTATGTAAAGTAAAAAAAAAAAAAAGTAAATCCCTGTAACCAGTACACAACATTTATATACTACTGGATGTGAAATAAATTGTGGTACATGAAAATTAAAGCACAGTAATGTTGATGTATAAAAAGTAGAAAAATAATGTCCTAAGAGAAACTGAAATTTAGATCTCATCACCAAATAGTATGAAGCCAACGGCTCGAAAATAAAATTTCAAGGTAAAAGGGATGAATTGGCATTTCAACAAAAGGTATAAATCTCAATTGTTACTTTGTTACAGTTGCAACCATCAGGTTGGAATTCTCAGAAACTGGAAACTTTAAAGGATTCTTTCATCAATATATATAATAATAAAACTTTCACTTTACAAATTATGGGGTTTGAAGATTTTTTTTAGGTTAAGTAAATAATTTTATTAATCACAAAAAAAGAATTGCAATCTGGTATATATGCATTTAGAAGCATCTCTCAAGGTTGCATCTTTGAGAATTGTGGGATACAAGATTACTTCATCATTTCCAGTGATCAACGAGGCTAAAATATCTGCAGGATGATTGCTTCCCTCCACACAAGTTATTTCATACTCATCTAAGGCAGCAAGAAGCGTGGAAATCTTCTTAGTTAGGCACAAGGTTCTCCATGGAATAATGCACTCTGAAAAAATAATAGCAACCCCAACTCTAGAATCCATCGTGATGTGTAGCCTCTTGTAACCAAACTGAATTGCTAGACACAGGCCCCTATACAAACTATACAGTTCAAGCTAGAGCAAGTGCTTAGTTTCTGAGCCAGCTCAGCTAACATTTAGTGAGCCAACGCAAGAAAGAGACCACCATCCATGCTTAGAATTCAGCCAAGAGCACGTCTTCATTTGCACAGGCAGTTCAAACTTATGAATAGGATCATTTGTACATTCAGATAAAGCTGTGTGAATTCTTCTTTGAAACAGAGTCAATGTCCGTACCAGCTCCAACCAAATGTACTTAGTATATTCACATAGGAAGTACAAATGATCCAAGGTTCTCTGCTATTCCAGCAAAAAACACACTGTGACACTGAAAGGATATTGAGTCTACACAAACGACTTTGAGTGGAAAGTCATTGTGCCATAACCCTCCAGGCCACAAAACTATGTTTTGGAATATTATTTGAAAACTGGATTACCTTGTGCCAATGTACTTTGGGCGCTGTACTTCTAAAAAGAAGCCAAGAAGATTTTGAGGTGAATTCCCTAATAGAATTATCTTTCCATACAACCTTGTCACGATCCTCTTGAGAAAGTCTCTCTATCGTATTCCATAAATTCCATGTTCTCTTGGCCTTGGAGAAATTGAAAATGAGTAATCTATTCCCCTTGATGCATGATGTCTTAAACAACATTCCACTTATTCATGCCAACTTCACGTCTGCTATTTTCACCATAAGTCTTGATTAGAAGACCCTTGGATGCCACCTGTGAAGCCAAAGTTCAGTACCATTTCCATCACTAATCAGACTAACAATATGTAGTTTCATCCATGCTCTTAATTTCATAATTTTATTTAAGGACCACGAACAATCTGCTGGAACCCTCCTTGTCCAAATGGAATTATGTATCAGATATTTTTCATATATCCATTTCACCCACATGCTATCCTTCTTTGAGACGATCCACCAAAGTTGCTTAAGCACACTAGCTACATTCATTTCTTTGACTTTCCATGTTAAGGTCACCTTCCTCATATGACTTAGAAATAGATTCTCAGCAAATAGTATGAAGCTTCTTTGATATATCAGGACTTGTCCAGAGAAATTTTGCAAATATAGATTCAATCTGTCTCGCTATCTTTCCTGGAAGACCAAAAATTCCCAACTAATAGATGTAGCAACCTTGCAATACATATTTGATAAGGATCAACTAACCAGCATAAGACAAAGGTATAGCTTTCCATCCTAGCAGTCTTCTTCAACATGTCAATAATTAGAGAACAATCTTCATAAGTCAATCTCCTTGTCATAAGCAAAACACCAAGATATCTCACAGGTAGCCATTCTAAGTGAAAGCCACTGATGCCTCTGAGTAGACTCACCCATTATCTCTCCCTGAAAAAAATTAAGTAGACTTTTCTTTATTCACCTACAACCTATTAAACAAAATGAGAAAAAAGTAAACAGCAAGGAACAATCACATAACACAGTATTTAGCATGGTTCAACAAAGATTGCCTACATCCACAGGCGAAGACGATTAAGAACTTCCACTAAAATAAAGAACAATGAGATTACAAAATACATAATGGTGAGTTCCTAAACCCAAAGACGAAACCCTAAGGAAAAACCCAGAATGGAATTTTCCAACAAAATACGTTCTTGTCTCTCATTGCTTTAACACATAATCTGCTGCACAATCTATCGTCCCTATAAACCCACGAAACAAACCTTTTATGGCAACCCAAGAAACCCTACATCGTATCTTAGTTAACCCCCAAAATACTCTCACTCATTAATGGGATTCACTTAGGTTGATGATGTGTGAATTCAAGACACTTCCCAACAAATCTCCACCTTGGATTGAATTCCACCAAACTAAAACTGAACGAAGCTCCTTGATCATCTTCTCCACCAAACCCCAAAGGATATGCAATCAGTTCTCTTTCAATTTAATCAAGCTCAAATCACCCTTATACTCAATTACCGAAACCATTTTTGTCGACATATTTGCTGACTCCTTAACACTAAATGCATTTGCAACCATGATTTCAAAACTGTCTCTAACTGGAGGTTTAACATCCAAGTTGGGTACACTTCCATGCTATTGGACTTAACAAAAATTAATTACCAAAAGCAACACCTCTGTGTTGCTTTCCATAAGCACACCGCTCACAAAACCCAAACTTCTCACCATAGAGCAAACCCCACTTGCTCAAATCAACCAAACCTCTGAGACAGATGTGACCCATTCGCTTATGCCATAACTTTGTATAGAGTATACTATAATATGGTGCAAAAGATATAATTGCTCCACCTTGAATGATGTTCTTAAGCAACAAATAACGGTTCTCAACCTTAATTCCTTTCAAAGCAACCTGGGCACCTCGAAGAATCCTCCTGGATTCATTTTCAACAAAGATTATACATCCACTAGAATCCAACTTGCCCAAAGAAATAAGGTTCCTTTTAAAATCAGGAACATGCCAAACTCCTGTCAATGTTCTCAAAATCCCATCATATATCTTGATGTATATATCTCCAAAATCTTGCATGGAGTACCATTACCTATTAAGATAATTCCACATTTAATGGGCTTATAAGTGGAAAACGCATCCCTATTAGGACACATATGATAAGGACAACCTGAATCAAGAACCTAAATGAAAACAATTATCCTCAACGATGACAGACAGTCATGTCAGCATTTAAATCTTCTTCTACAATGCCAGCTGCATATGAGAATTTAATTTTCCCTTTCTTTTCTTTGAGCTTAGGACAATTAGCCTTAATATGTCATTTCTTATGGTAACAATAACACACTAAATCCTCCTAAGATCTACCAAATTCATTCCCCTTTGTTTTCACATGAGCAACGAGGCATTTAGCCTTAACCTTGTCAATAGAGTCATTTTTTCTCATCTCGTTAGAAAGAAGGGTTGTTGTAACATCTTTTAAATTGATAGAATCATTCCCATAGAGCTCAGGATTAGGGTCTTATCTTCTTCCTCAAGCTTCAACCCCACTACTTGTTAATTGATAAATAATCTTATTAACTCGTTAAGATGTTAAAAAATACCTATACCTTCTCGCATACATAGGGTATAGAGTTTCTACTTGAGGTAAAGAAGATTCGTAAGGGATATTGCCATGTAAAGGCTCTCAAGCTTTAACCTAAGCTTTGTTGCATAATCTTCATTCAAGATATTGTACAGCACCTCATCCGCAAGACACAACCTCCTAGTTTCTTTCTGACATCCCACCAAGTTTTTCTTTTAATTCCTTGTGCAAACCCTACTGAATCAATAGGTCTCTAACATTAACTTGCCATAAGACAAAACTGTCCTTTTAGTTGAACTTCTCAACCTCAAACCTTGTAGATGCCATCACAAAATCCACAAAACAGAGAATCCTCAACCCACAACTCTAAGCAACAACAACGAACAATTAATCCAAAGAACCCTTAGCAGCAAGCGGATGATAACCCTAAAAAAAGGACCTTACACTCTAAAAAGAGAATCCTCAACACCAACCCACATTAAACTTTCAACAAACCTGGGTCCTCTAATACAAGTTTGTTGTGACAAAACACCACAGCAGAACAAAACATGGATTGGATTCAAGTATGCGATGTGCATAAAACAAAACGAGAAAATAGTAAACAGAAAATAACAATCACACAACACAATATTTAACGTGGTTCAACAAGATTTTCTACATCCACATGCGAAGACAATCAAGAACTTCCATTAAAACGGAAAACAAAGAGATTAAAAATCGCATAGTGGCGAATTTCCAAACCCAAAGGCGAAACCATAAAGGAAAAACCCAAAACAAAACTCTCCAATAAAATACATTCTTGCTTCTCACAAAGAAGTCTTGCTTCAACACACAATCTATTGCCCCTACAAAACCCACAAAACAAACCTTTCATAGCAATCCAAGAAACCTTACATCGTATCTTGTTTTTTTTTTTTTCTTTTTGGTAATGACATCGTATCTTGGTTAAACCTCCAAAATACCCCCACTCGTTAACAGGTTTCACTTGGGCTGACGCCGTTTAAATTCAAGACACTTCCCAACATTTGCCATGAACAGAAATATTCTGGTTGTTTCATACTGGACATATTTCATGTGCAGATACTTCAATATAAGTCAAGGAAAATTCAAAATTTTCATGATCGTAGTAATTTAATTTGATAAATTGGTCATTGAATGTGATGGTTTGGATACAAATCATGACAATGCAAGATACCTCTGATGTTGACAATGCAAGATGCCTCTGACTTTGATTTAATTGAATGAACTTGGGGAATCTATCATGGTATCAAAATATTAAGGTGCCAAAAGGAATTAATCAGCTACCAGTACCAGCAACAAGTGCTACGCCATTTAGAAGATAAGGAGTAGAGAAATGAAATCATAAAAGATTGTGTCTACACGACTTGGGGAATCTATCATGGTATCATAATATTAAGGTGCCAAAAGGAATTAATCAGCTACCAGCAACAAGTGCTATGCCATTTAAAAGATAAGGAGTAGAGAACTGAAATCATGAAAGCTCATGTCGACACAATCTAAGGTCATGGAGTGATGACTGAGTGAATACAAGATGCCAATATGTAAAATTTAACATATCTGAAAGTCACCCATCAGAAACTTAAATTTGGTAAGCCAAGAAACCTCCTGAACAATGTCCACAAGTCTGGTTCTTTGAATGAGTAGGATATAGTGGCCACATTCAAGTTGGTTATAAGAAATTAGCAGGATAGTATTGAAGGATTCTCAGGGTTAATTTTCCTGGTTTCTTCTAAAAAGAATGTTAAGGTCTAACTTCTATCTCTGAAGTTTGATCTACATTAAGATGAGCAACAACAAATGATCCCTCCATTCCAAACATTTATAAAGTATTAACCTCATGCCAAGTAACACATATTTATATGATCCCTTCAGCTTTCTTTTTGCAAGTGTATGGAAGAATGTGATGCATGTAGAAATAAATTCAGTTTACCTTACCAATAAAAAAAGTAGAAACAAATCCAGCAAGATGATATGCTTCTCAAAAAAAGCACATCCAAAGAAACAACAATCAACAGTAGATTATTTACAAACTAAAATAGGTTGGATCATTCCAGGGATTAAATTAACCAAGTATATAAAAGGAGTATCGATGGGCTTACTTTAGCCATCGGAGCAACAAGAATTACTCCATCCCATTCACTTGGTTGCTTTAGATGAACCTTGAGAGTAACAGCTCCTCCCATGGACTGCCCTAAGATAAAGCGAGGCAACCCACTAATTTCTGGCCTTCCTGACAATTTAGAATAAAGAAATCATCAACAGTAGCCTTCAGTAGCTAAGTTGAGCAATCAAAGTAGTGTAGTAAAACCAACAGTGATGATAATGATAACAAGATGATAATGGTGATCATCAAGGTAATGATAAAAATGTTAGTTTCTCAGATAACTCACCTTTGATGTTTGTGTAAAGTTCAATAACATCATCTACTAATTCATCAAAACTTGGAATATAACCATGCAGTCCCTCAGAGAGGCCAAAACCGGGATAGTCGATAGCATAAACTCCATACCCAGAAGCAGCAACTCTCTTAGCAATTCCTGGAACTCTAAATTCTCCACAAATCACATATAAAATATCTCATTGTTTTCAAAATCTTGATAGAAAAACATTCTAGTGGTTAGAAGCTTTGTGGGTGAAGACGGGTTCATTCAGTACCCAGGTCTGTGGCATCAACATTTCACAGAATTTACAAAAATTTTCATTACTCAAATAGATAAAGGCACGAACCTTCAAAGAAGAAAGTACAAGTATCACCATATCCATGACAGAAACAAAGAGCAGCCTTTAGTGGAACACTCGGTTTTGGCAACCAGCTCTTGCAGAAAATCTCCACACCCCTTGAATTCTTTTCATACCACTACAAAAACCCAAAACCAACCATTAATTCACGAATATAGTCTTTATGTATATAATCAACAAAGGCATCCATCTAGTTGATGGGAAAACGACAATGCTTACCTCCTCTGTTCTGATTCCAGGAGGAGCCATCTACCCACCAATTCAAAAAAGTAAATAAGATTATCAGTTCAATCGATCTTAACTAAGCACTTAGATCATATGATTACACTTAATAGAAAAAACCAAGGATGCCCATGAACAAATATGATCAGATGAATCGAACCTTGAATAAGATATGATCGAGATGCTGTTGTACATCTACAAAAGCCGACCGAACCCGCCTCCGAGAAGGTGCATAGTCCAAGTTCTGGGAAGCAATCGAGTTCATCTCTTCACTCACACCTTCGATCTTCGATTTTTTCTTGGCAATGATGGTCAGGCGAGTTTTAGGGACCAAACCCGTTGATTTCGTACTCATTCTTCTCCGGGGAGAAATGGGTATGTGATTAATTGTCGAATTTCCGATTAAATGATCGGAGTTCCGGCGAAGCAGAGACAGTTTCGGTTGTTGGTATTTGAGGGTGAGCGAGAACTTCATGATCGAGTGCGGAAGAAGTCAACAGTGTCAATTGCAGTATGGCAGTATAGGGACACCCAGTAGAGAAGATTCCTCTTTTTTTTTTTTTTTTTGGGTGTAAATAATAGACAAATTCAATTAGGACTACATTGGATGGTGAATGGATAAAAAATGCTCACCTTGACGAATGCTAACCACTGCTCCTTGTCAGGCGGCGGGCACATCAGCGCCCAAAAGTGAATATGCGCCCCTCAAAAAAGTGAAAATAACTTTTCAATGATGATGTGTCTGCTCCTAACAAAGAGCAGTGATGAGCATTAGTCAAGGGAATCATTCATAAACCGATCCCGGATGGATGCTATTTCCTCTGGGAGTGGCTACTTACACTTCAAAATTTTCTAACCTTCCCTCACGTTTCCTCATTTCTAAATTCACCTCAATAATTTTAAAGTTTACCTCAAACACTTTCCATTATACTCTTTATCTAGCCAATCCCCTACCTCTGATAAAACTCAATCAAAACTCGTACACCTCCATTTTTTCTAACATCCCCTCATCTCCAATACCTCCCACACCTCCCCTCTCTCACAAACACTTCTTCTCCTCACTCGCCAAATGCTCTCTCTCTCCCTCTCCTTCACTCTCTAAACAATCTCCCTCCCCCTCACAAACACTCTTCCTCTCTCTACCTTTCTCTCCCTCTCCTTCACCTTTCCTCTCCCCCTCCTCAGTTACATCCCAAACTCTCTACCTCTCACTCACATTCCCTCTCAATATATGACTCGTATTCAAAGTGGACAATCAACCGGTGGTGGGAGAACATGCAAGAGAAGAAGATGTATTTTATTTTTCCTGCGGGGATCATGCTCAGACTGGTGTTGTCGAGTGGGGAACCACTACTCGGCCAACCTAGCCGAGCAGGGCATGCCCCGCACGAATAGCCTAGCCAAGCATCTTTTTGTATGCTCGGATGGGCAATTCGAGCAGGGCATGCCCTGCTCGGCTGGTCTAGCCGAACAATGGCTCCTCCACTCGGCAACACCAATCTGAGTACCCACCAAAAATTAAAATAAAAAAATAAAAAATAAAAACAAAAAACAAAAAAATAGTTTTTGAAAAATAAACACATATACTTTGAGAACTAAAATGCAAACTCAGTTCAGCTTTAAAGTCAGTTAATTCAGTCAGGTTCCAGTAAAGCATGATCAGTATTACATACTCATTAGAGTAAGGCAAAAATCAAACTCATTCAACTCATAAATTCCAAATAAGCTAGGAACCCAGGATCTCTTAGCTTTTACATGAAGATATTTCATATTATGTTGTATATATGTATTTATAATTTAACTTAATTTATTATTATGCACATCTAACACAATATGACATGTATGCAAGATATAGATGTAAGAGGTGAGTACTTTGTTCCGACTGCATCTATTTGCTAGTGTCAAGTTGTAGAGAGGGTATGACCATCTAGGCATGGGGCATCTACTAGTCGCTCATATATAGAACCTGCATCTACTAGTCGCTCGTATGTAGAGCCTGCAGCAAATGACCATGCTATAGAAGAAGTGCCAAATGTGAGTGAAGATAATCTAGAGGCGTCTATCCCCAGAACTCCTGCAGACCTAATGCTCCTTACTAGCTACCCCACACATGTTGCTGCACTTATATGGCGGCATCAGGTAATATTATTAATATTGAAAATTTATACTTATTAATAATACCCGACGTACTTATAGTATTTGTTTCAATTGCAAGAGCGGCCATTGCTGAAGTTGATCATCCACAGATTGAAGATGGTTGATTGGAAGTATCAACAGTCAAATGTGCAAAATGATTTATGGAGGGGATATATTCAGCACTTTGAACTACTTCCACTAGTTCGCAGTTCGTACCGGATTATGAGCCGCGTCGTCATCACTACATTCGTCGAGCGATGGTACCCCAAGATGAACACATTCCATATGTTGTTCGGGAAGATGACTATTACGCTAAATGATGTCAGCACCCTACTTGCTATTCCTGTGGTGGGGAAGACTGTCTCCTATAGTCGGTCGGATGATGCACAGACTTTGGTATCCCGTGCACTTGGAGTGATGATGGCGGAGGCCCGCGAGGAGCTTGGGTCTGCCTGTGGTTGCCCAGTCAGGTTAGAGTGGCTATGGTTGAGATTTGAGGGGGTGATTGACACCAGTGATCCAGAGGCGATCAAACGCTCTGCTAGAGCATACTTGCTTTATTTGCTCGGATGCATACTGTTTACTGATAAAACAATAAGTTGGGTGCTAGTCGGTTACCTATACTGCTTAGAGGATCTTGACAACGTATATACTTACGCATGTAGAGCCGCTGTGTTGGTATATTTATATCGACAGCTGAGGTTTGCCAATAGGTCAGATGTAAAGCAAATCACTAGGTACCTTACATTGATAAAGGGGTGGTTTTATGAGCACTTTTCTGACATTGTTCCACACTAGAACATTGGTTATCAGCCTTAGGACCCACGCATCTAGCATTATAGGCCACGTAGGGAGACAAGTCTTCTTATGGAAAATGTGAAGGTACTTCAGGAGACCATCAATGCATGGGGACCCAACGACGTATGTGTTTACTTTTATATAGCATAGGTCAATACTTTTTTATGTATTTGTCTTTTATTTGTCTGATGTATATATTAACTTGTGCAGGTCATGTGGTAACTGTATGATGATAATAGACAGTATCACCCACTACCTAATATTGCATTCTACCATGATGCTTAAGTGCCTTAACATTGTGGAGCTCTATCATCCGATGCAGGTTCTGAGGCAGTTTGGGCAACAACAGATTATTCCATCTGCCCCATTGGCCTCGAGACACTGAGTATAGGGTTCATCTACATCATCATATCGTCCGACTTATATTTTTTATGAGGAGGTATGGGTGGTATGACAAATCCATGTACTCTCAGTCGAGCATCAATCCCCGCCTTCTCATTTTTCCGTCGACTTTGCACCTGGCTATATGAACTAATACGCACGCGTATCACATCAATATGTGCAGAACCTAGACGATAGATCACTTGGAGCACCATAGCTCAGACAAATAAGCTTTGGGCAATCATTCACGACAAAGGAGGTATATCATTTCAACATTCGTATTTCTCTCATTTTAGTTATTATAGACATTGGTGTTTAGGAGGGGTTCGAATTCCCTCGCCCGCCCGTGATTTTCGGGCTCACTCTTTGGAGCATGATGCTAGTGTGTGAGAGGTCGCTAACCCTTTTACGGGAGGGTTAGGCTTTTCTTGGAGTCACCACCAACTCAAGGTTAACCGATGGAGTTAGACATCGGTTCTCCTCTTCACCTGAAGAGAAGTCTAGACTTAGAGGTCTAGGGGTTTGACTCTTAGTACTAGTCTGAGTTCCTGAGATTAAGGGTAAGTTGTTTAGTTGCATTTGGGGAAGGTGTTAGGCACCCCAAATACC
>JAOXJP010158339.1:0-12954 GCA_025762735.1 Platanus orientalis
TTATCTACTATTATTCCTACCCCATTTTTGTTATTAGCTTCTCCTATGTACCAAAGTTTAAAACCATCAATATCTTTGGCCTTTTTCCCTTTCCATTTAGTCTCTTGTAGACAAGCAATATTAACTCTCCTTTTCACAGTGTCCACTAACTCTATACTCTTACCTGTTAAGGTTCCTATGTTCCAAGTTGCAAAACGAATCTTACTCTCTTGAACTAACTTCTTTACCCACACTCGTCCATGGTGTAGGAACCCTTGCATATTTATCATTGTATCCGGGCGCTAATGGAACGCCCCTTGCCAATTTTTCACCACATTCGGGGAATGAGGCGCCTCTCTTCAATTTTTTGCCACATCCGGGGAATGAAACGCGTCACTTAAAGGGTACGCCCTAGTATTAAATCGAAATAACATATTTCTAAGATTCATGTTAAATGGTTTGAGTGGGTTTTAAAGCCGGTTCTTAACCAGACACCAACCCTCCTCCTTTATTCGGGCTTGGGATCGGCAATGTCTGAAGAATCAAAGAAATACATAAACATTTCAAAACCTAACTTTAACCAATAATCAAAGAAATATAACTTAAGAAAAATAAAATAACTTCTTAACCAGATGTAGTAGGTGGATAAGCATCTTCGTCCAACGAGTATTAATGGTCTTTATATAGCCTTTGTAACCTCTTAGGACAGTTATTTTAATTGCTTCTTTCATTAACCTGATGGACTCATAAATGTATCCCATGGTTGGTTTTAGCCCCATTAACCATCCTTAGGACCCTCACCACTGGCTTTAATATGCTCACAACCGTGCGACACCGATCCCAGAAGGAATCATTACACACAATTGCTTCAGTTAATCGTCCTACTGAATTGTCACTCTCCCTATTATCAAACCACTAGGGTGAAGTAAACAATTGCTTTAAGTCAGCCTTCTTATTTAGGATATTCTGCAATGCTATGTAGTTGGTGGCAAAGCGTATAACACCTGGCCATAGGATATCACCTCCACATCTCTCTCTCATCATCATTAATACATACCTATGGTTATATATAAAGTTGGTGACTATCCTAACATCTTTCACTGCCTTCCTTACAGTATTTAGCTTTCTCATGTCCTTAAGCATGAGGTATATGCAATGGGCTACACATGGGGTTCAAAATAGATTATGTTTTTCCATTAACTTATTTCCAACCTTCTTGAAATTGCTGTCATTGTTTGTAACTATTTGAACCACATTTTCTTCGCCGACCTTAATAACATCCTCTAACAAGGCACCTATGTATTTATAGTCCTTAATATCCTTAGATGCCTCCACAGATTTCAAGAACACGGTGACGCCATCACAGTAAACCATAAAATTGATGATTGACTATCTCATAGGATTAGTCTAATCATCATACATGATAGTCATTCCATACTCTGGCCATTTTTTCTTCAATCCACCTATATACCCATCAAGGAGTTTCTTCTCATGGTCCAAATACTTCTTTATCACCTCATATGCAATGGATGCTTTCACACCCGGCCTTGCCTTTGCAACCTCATCCATAAAATTCTGAAGGATAGGTCCTGTAGTTGCGTTGGCTACAATTCCATAGAAGAATGAGAATTTTGAATATGTTTGTTCCACCTTTTGTCTCATATTCCCCCGCATTTCTTTTAGCCCTCTCTGTTTGTGTTCTTGGAAGGAGCATAAACTAGGATCAATGGGAATGGAGGTAGCATGATCCCTTATACTAGAAGCTCAACTGATCCCATGACTCTCACCAGTGCCATTGCCCTGACCACCCTTGGACCTGCCCCACCAGTACCTATTGTTGCGGCTGCCACTACCACCAACACCAGCACCAGCATCCCTACTAAATCTCCTACTACCACTATCACCTCCCTCATACATAGAAGGCCCAAAATCAGGCTTAGAAGGGTGCATACGTCGAAGCTGCTTTCTATCGTGCCCATCTACTAAGCTTGCTCTCATTGCCTGTTTATAATGTATCATTTGCTCCTCTGTCTCATAATCAGATGGATATTGTATTCCATCATCATCACTATCCACATCCACATATCCCTGTATGGCCTCCCTCAATACTGCATCCCTATCAATTTTTTTCCTTTTACTCACCTCTTTCTCTGCCAAATGATCTTGCATTTGTCTCTTAATTTGGGGTGGAACTTTGTCACAACGAGATACCCCTCTGGGTTATCCACCAGCTAGATGATGTTTCAGTCTAGTAATTTCACCACCATCCATCTGTTTCCCACAAAAGTTACATTTTGTTTTTCTTCTATCCCCAACAGTCATAGTGTCATACTGCCACCTACCCAATATCCTCCTCTAAGATATTACGCGATCGACGAGGTATATTCAAATTCCTACGGACAAAAATAAATTATATAAATAAATATACAGTATAAGTGTAACAAATGTAGGATAGCTAAATAGATAACATGATTTAAATTTCAAAATGACTATGACTTAAGTACATGTTTGATACTTTAATGTAATCTTCTGTTTTTTTTTTAATTTTATTATTTTTTTGTAAAAAATAAAAAAATTTAAAAATACAAAAACATAATAGAATCAAGATAAACATACTTTGTATGTTTTAATATGTTCAAATATGCTTTCTCTACCCCTAGCAAGATTTAGCTTAATCTTGTAGTTTCCTTTCTAAATTTTCATAGAAAATCATAGTAATAAATATTTTGTATCATGACTTTTGTAGAAGAGAACTTGCGGGATTCTAAGAAGGAGCTCAAGGGCTAGGGGGTTTTATATTAGAGGTTATAATACCAAGAAGAATATAGCGTAGTAAGTAGTTATACAAAGTTTACACTGTTTTTCTTTGTCTTTTAGGTTCCTAGATGTCTTATATAGTTTGTATGGAGGTTTTCCTCACATGATAGAGAAGCTTTTGTTAATACCTTAGAAATCCTTGTATGATTTGTGATGAAATTTTGTCATATCATGCTAGGATCTTATAAATTCTTTATTTAATTTGTAAAGAAAAATGGTTTTACATGATATGTATATGTATTTCCTTAAAATATAAGATTCCATGAGTTTTAGAAACATGTAAGTTAAGAATCTATGAATCTATAGTCTTCATGATAATTATTAATGCATGAAAAGTTTGATTTTCCATGAAAAACATGAATACTTGAATTATAGTTAAGCATCCTTTAACATATTAGTATAAGAATGAAGAAATTGATTGAATTCATATGTAGGAAAGGATGATAATGCATGTTGACTCCTATTAGAAGGGTAATAACTAATGGTAGTATATAAATTGCTTAGGGATTTTTATGGAATGATTCAATTGAATGATTAATTGAAATTGTTGATGATTGGGAAACATATGAATATGATTATTATTGGAACTCTCACTTATGTTTAGCATATTGATTATTGTTTAGAAGTATAATAATATGCAAAACTTTATGATTTCTTATTAACTAAGTTAGAGAATGATTTGTTGATGTTGCATATGTTTCTAATCATGCAAGCAAGCATATGATATAAAGTTGAATGTCTTTTAAATGATATTAATGAATGTCTCTATTGATGGATTACTTTTCTATAATTATGTTAGTGAATGCATCATGTGACAATATATGCTTCTTATGTTAGATTAAATAATACACCATATAATGATAAGATAAAGTAAGATGGCTATGAATAAACGAAATGGATAAGGGATAAAGGAAATAATGAAGAAAAAAAATGTTAAAAAAGAATAATATAAATAAGTGTTAAGTTTGTGTAAGACCCCATATAGGAGAGTAAAATGATGATAAGTAAAAGTGACTAAGATACAAATAATAATGAATGTGATGGTCTTCCCATTGACGATATAAGTCAATGGTGAAATATGATGACCTTCTAATTGATGATACAACTAATGGTAAAGTACAATGGCGTATGTAAGGAAAAGAAATGTGTGAAGACCTTGTTGTGTATCATGAGGATATTATATAACCATACTGATAGTATATTGTATGTATGGTATATCAATAAGGGTTTAATATAAATACCAACGTATGAGAATACATAATCCATACGATTATGTTCTCCATCTCTCTTCTTCTCCCTCTTATCTTTCTCTCCTCTTTTTTCTCTTCTAACTACTTGCAGGAACATCAATCAACCAAATCAACTTGGTATCAGAGCCATCCGAAGAATACAGAAGACAAAGAAGAGCCGAAACCCCTGTTAATGTCAGTGTCCATACCGCTGACTTCAATAGGTCGTACCTGTATCAAAGGTGGCCAGAGGTCAGAGAGAGTAGATCCCGATTCACCCTAATTTATGGAGATTTGCCGTGATTTTTATGGAATTTTTTGAAACTTCAAAGTGGGTTTTTCGAAGAGTTTTCTTCAACAACTCAAAATCCCTCCATTTTTTAAGATTTGATGATTCTGCTCGCTAGAAGCATCTTTGTTTTGATTGGTTGGAATGGAGTGACCAGTTTTTGAAGGGGAAGTTGTAGAAACCAACCCCACACAAAATAATTAAGGATCGGAGGAGATCCATGTACCTATTCAAATCGTGAAAAGCCTGCTCAACCGTAATGGCTCTGTTCTGTTCAAATCTTGATTCTCTTGCTTGGATGTTGCAAATCTGGTTGGGGGAAGATTGGGAAGATGAACTGAGGATCTAATTGCGCTGCTAGGGACCTCTACTACTCGTGTCCCCTCAGGTACAGCTACACTTGTTGATCAATCTACTGCACTAGTGAGTTATTGTTCTCTTTTTGCTCGTGTTTGTGATCCGTGATTAAGTTAAGTCATGTTTGAAGATAGCCAGACATCCAGTTTGAATGAGACCAAGCTGGGTCCACTTAGGGGTGTGGTACATGAATCCCCCAACATGCTGATTACTACAATTAAATTTGACGGAACTAATTATCTTACATGGTCAAAATTAGTCCTTATTCATATTTAGGGAAGAGATAAGAAGGAATATTTGACAAGAGAAGCCAAAAAGCCCTCCAATGATGATCCAAAGTATAGAAAGTGGAAGATGGAAAATACAATGGTTATGGGATGGTTACTTGGTTCAATGAGACTGGATATTAGTGATCATTATCTATTCTTGGAAACAGCACATTAAATATGGGATTCTTTAGACAAGGCCTACTCAAAAGTTGATCACACAGTAAAAGTGTTTGATCTTAGGCAGAGGATTGCGCAATTTAAACAGGGACATAAGCCCATTGCCATCTGTTATTCAACCCTAAAGAAAATGTGGGAGTTAACAAACTACACTACTTATCGCCCATATTGTTCACATGATGCATCAACTTACCAGAAGCATGTAGAGGAAATCCAAGCATTTGAGTTTTTGGTAGGGTTGCATCCTTATTATGAACAAATCAAGATACAAGTCCTTAATATGGGTCATCCTCTCACGTTGAATGAAGTTTATCCTCATATTTACCATGATGAAGGCCGACATGGAGTTATGAACCTAGTCCCTTCTATTGAGAAATCTGCACTAGTTTCGAGTTCATCCAGAGGTGATCGTGGTAGCTTTATGGGGTGTGATCTTGGTGACAGATCTACCCACTTGAAATGATGATTGGGATCGCCTCAAATGTGTGCACTGTGGGAGCTTTAAACATATCAAATATCAGTGTTAGGATTTTCATGGACGCCCACAAGACTTGGCTACTCGTTCTTCTTCACGTGGTGGATTTAGTAATGGTAGAAGAGGTGGTCATTCTAGTGGACAAAGACCTAATGCTCACTCTGTTACTTATGCACCCATGATAACTCCTACTTAGTCACCTCCTACTTCTCCATATATTGGAGCTCTATTTAGTGATGAGATTGCGGCATTTCAACATTTTGTTTCTCAGCTTGATCACTTTTCTATGATTCCAACCTCTTCCTTTGCTCACTCAGGTACAGTTGCATATGGTATATCTACTACAATTACTACTCCTTAGTGTTCTTGGATCATTGATTTAGGAGCATCTCACCACATGACTGATCATTGTTTACCTCTTATGATGTTTGTTCTGAAAAAGACAAGGTTCGCATTGCCGACGGATCCTTGTCTTCTATTCCGGGCGGCTCAGGGTGATATTCCCGTTATATTAACTTGTGTCTCTCTTTTGTTCTTCATGTTCCAAATTTTTTATTGAATTTTCTATCTATTAGTCATCCCACCAAGACCCTTAACTGTTTTGTTACATTTTTTCCTTCTTATTGTATGTTTTAGGATATGGCGACGAATATAATGATTGGTTTTAGGCATGAGAAGGACGGTCTCTACATTATGGACTCTTCTTCACCAGTAGCTACTTCTGCAATAAAGGGGAAAGATTTTTCCACAACAGATGAGTTATCTTTGTGGCATCATAAACTTGGTCATTTGTCATTTCATGTAATAAGGAAGATGTTTCCTTAGATCTCCTTTACTCATTCAGATAGTTATTGTGAACCTTGCCAATTGGCTAAGCATTGTTGGTAAAATTACCCCATTAGTATTAATAAAAAGAGTTCAGCTCCTTTCTCTATTGTGCATTCTAATGTTTGGGGTCTAGCTTCTACTACTTTATTATCTGGTTTCAAGTACTTTATAACTTTTGTGGATGATTGCTCGAGAGCCACTTGGCTTTATTTGCTCAAACATAAAAGTGATGTCAATGTTGCATTCAAATATTTTCACTCTGTGGTGTGCACTCAATTTAGTATTAAAATTTAGATTTTGTGTTTTGATAATGGCGGTGAATATCTTTCTCATGACTTGAAATCATTTCTCGATATGGCTAGTATTGTTCACTAGACCACATGCCCAAGAACACCAGAACAAAATGGGGTGGTAGAAGGAAAAAACAGCTCTTGGAGATGGCTCGTGCCCTCATCTTCACCATGAATGTGCCTAGGACTTTTTGGTCTAAAGCCATTCAAATGCTGTGTACCACATGAACCGGATGCCCTCCCGGGTTCTCTCCTATAACTCTCCACTTGATGTGTTGTCCTCTCATTCTCAATTGTTCCCTCTTCTTCAAAAAACCTTTGGTTGCATCTATTTTGTTCACATTCCTAAATCTGATCGCTCTAAACTAGATCATAAGGCACTTAAATGCCTTTTTATGGGGTATGGAGTTGATCAAAAAGGGTACAAGTGTTATCATCCTCTCCCACGTCGTAAGTTTATGTCCATGGATGTCACTTTTTTTTGGTCCCTTTCATTATTTTCCTCAGGTTGGACATCTCTTTAGGGGGAGTATCTTATGGGTGAAGAGTTGTCATTGGTTCCACTTCCAATGCTAGTTCTTACATATTTTTTTGATGGTGATGGTGGAAAGGGGGAGAATGATGGTAAAGGAAAGGGTAAAGCAAGGGAAAAAGAGTTGATATGCTATAGTTGAAAGGGGAAATCTGGAGTAAAAGAACAAGATCCACCTTCACATGAACCACTCCAAGACTCTACTTCGGAGTCTCCTCCTGACACAGGTAATGTTACCATTCCACACTCTTCTACCTCAGGTCCTGTGAATTTAAACCTTGACCAGCTTATTTCCCTTAGAAAAGAAGTGAGATCTTGTACCCAACACCCGATGTCCAATTTTGTCTTGTATAATGCACCATCACCACCCTTTCATAGGTTCTCCTTTGTATCGTCCTTCATTATTATTATGTGCAACGTGTCCCAGGCTGTGAATTAGCCATAATGGAGGAATGATATGGAAGAAAAAATGAAAGCATCAGAAAGAAACAAAACATGGGAGTAGTTGATCTTCCTAGGGGAAAGAAGTTAGTTGGTTGCAAGTGGATGTTCATATAAATTTGATAGATCTGTGGAGAGATACAAGGCAAAGCTGGTTGCCAAAGGGTACACTCAATCGTATGGTATTGACTACCAAGAAACTTTTGCCCTAGTCGTAAAGATGAACTCAATAAGAATCCCCATATCACTAGCAGCAAATCAGGGATGGCCCCTCTTACAATTCGATGTAAATAATATTTTTCTACATGGGGACTTGGAGAAGGAAGTGTACATAGACACACCACCAGGATTTCCTGTGTTGAGTGCTAATGGAAAAGTGTGCAAGCTAAAGAAAGCCTTATATGGCCTGAAACAGTCACCTCCTGCTTAGTTTGAAAGATTTAGAGATGCCATGATTAATGCAGGGTATAAACAAGATCAGGCAGATCACACTCTCTTTACCAAGTGCAATGGTCTCAAAATAACTGTCTTAATTGTGTATGTTGATGATATAGTTGTCATAGGGAATGATGATGAAGAAATTACAAGGCTAAAGAATGGATTGACCAGGGAATTTGAAATCAAAGATCTAGGTTCCTTGAGATACTTTCTTGGGTTAGAAGTTGCTAGATCAATGTAAGGCATCTTTTTCTCTCAATGAAAGTATGTGATGGACTTGTTGAAAGAAACAATGATGACTGGTTGTAAACCTTGTTTAACTCCTGTAAAGGGAAATCATAGATTAAAAGAAGATAACAATGAAAAGTTGATTGATGCAGAAAGATACCAAAGGCTGGTAGGACGTCTCATATACTTATCCTTAATTTGTTTTGACATTACTTATGTAATTAGTGTAATCAGCCAATTTATGCATGCCTCCACTTAAGATCACTTGTAGGCTGCATATCGAGTATTAAGATACTTAAAGGGTTGTCCAGGAAAAGGTATCCTATATAGGAAGCATGGTCACTCTTAGGTTGAAATATATACTAATGCGGATTAAGCAGATTCACTGACAGACCGTAGGTCTACTTTGAGTTATGGCTCATTTGTGGGAGGAAATTTAGTGACTTGGAAAAGTAAGAAGCAGTTTGTAGTTGTAAGGTCTAGTGAGGTGGCTAAGTTTAAATCAATTGCTCATGAGATTTATGAATCCTTGTGGCTGAAAATGTTATTAATTGAAGTTGGGCTTCCAGTACAAGGTTCTATGAGTCTCTACTATGACAATAAGGTAGCAATAAACATTGCATATGACCCAGTACAACACGATAGAACTAAACATGTGGAAGTTGACATGCATATTATCAAGGATCACATCAAGAAAGGCAACATATGTACTCCATACATACAAAGCCAAAGATCAAATTGTAGATGTGTTTACAAAAGGCCTTGGAGGAGTGCAATCTATGTCATTCATCAATAAACTGGGAATGATTGATATTTATTCCTCAGCTTGAGGGGGAGTGTTGTGTATCATGAGGGTATTATATACCCATACCGATAGTATATCATATGGTATATCAATAAGGGTTTAATATAAATACCAATGTACTAGAATATACAACTCATACGATTCCATTCTCCATCTCTCTTCTTCTTCTACCTCCTCTTTCTCTTCTAATTATGTGTAAGAACATCAATCAATCAAACCAACTCACCTTTCTATTAAGAATACAACTCAATGACAAAATATAACGACCCTCCCATTGGAGTATAAGCAATGGTATAATGATGGCCCTTATGGTTAGGGGTAATACGATATGTCAAAATGTAAGGAAGTGAAAGAAAGTGTAATCAAGTGAACCAAAATGTAAGTAAATGTAAGAAATTTTAAGGAACGGCCCTCCCACGGCCCTCCCATTAAGAAATAATTCAATGATATGATTTATGTGATGGCCCTCCCATTGGGGTATAATGTAATGGTATGATAGCTCTCCCATCAGAATATAATGCAATGGTATAATGGCCCTCTCATTGGGATATAATTCAATGGTATGAAGTATATGATGGCCCTTTTATTAGGGAATAATAAAATGTTCCAAAGAATAAGTAATGTGAAGATCCCACTATTAAGGAAAAAGGTAAAGTGTGATAAGAAAAAAAGAAAAGTTCATAAAGTAGGTAAAAGAAGTGAAACCGTATTAAGAATGAATGAAAGTTCATAAGAAAATGAAATTACTAGAAAAGAAAAGAAAGCATATAAGCTTCAAAAAGGTAAAGTAAAAAATTTGTAAGCCATGTAAATGAAGAAAATATCAAGATAAGGAATGAAAATATCCAAGTCTCACAAATAAAGAGAGGTTCATAAGTTAATAAGAAAAGAAAGTGTCAAAAAAGGAAATGAAAGTACATAAGCTACTAGAGAAAAGATAAATCTTTAAAACAAGTAAAGAAAATATTAAGAAAAGAGTGAACACACATGATCTTTAAAAAAATATAGAAGTTCCTAAGCTATGTAAGAAAATAGTATGGTGGGTATGATGGTCTTCCCATTAGGGTATAATGTATATGATGGTTTTCCCTCCATTAAGGTATATAAGATATGTATGATAGCCCTCCAATTAGGGAAAAATTCAATGGCAAGATGATCAATGATAAGTGTTAAACGAATATTGTAAAGTGATAATGTAAATGATAAGTACTAACGTAATGATAGACTTGTGAAATGTAGAAATAAAATCTCATGTCTTATTATGAAAATTCTTTGTTATGATTGTCAATTTCTTAAGAATATTATATGTTTACCTTGAAATGAGTTGTATGTGCATATTCTTGTTAGGAAAGTATAAGCTATGCATGAGAAATGATAGAAAATGCTTATTAGGATGTACACTAAGTAACTTTATCACAGAAAGATTAGGAAATGTTTTCCATGTGATTGGATGTACACCTTGCCATGCAAAATATATTAGAAGAATGTTTTGGATTAATAGAATCATGCATATTGTCATGTATAGATCTCATATGATGAACCATTATGATAAATTGCATAGATCTTGTGATGCATTATAGTTAATAGATGTACACTTGAACATATCTACATGCTGAAAACTGTATGCACTCTATATAAAAATATGTCAAGTATTTTATATTAAAGATTCATGCTCTATCCGTCCGGTTCCAATGTAGGTTTTGTATACTTACTTACAAGCTATGGAACTCATCCTTCCATACCATTTTTCAGGTGATATTTAGTACAGGTGCATCTTGTGGAGCATTTGAGATTCGGGGAAAGGCATGCGTTTGGATGCCATTTATAGTTTTGTTTTCAGCACTACTATAGACTTTGTTTTTGTATTAGACTATTGTTTATTTGGGATGTATTAATTTTAATACTTAGTACTTACAGTTTATAAGATCTACATTCTAGATATTGGTTTAGAGACTTGTACCTCCTATGTTGATGATGGAAGATGAGGATATGGATGTTAGAAAGTTGAAATTTCATACCTTTATGTTCTTATTTACACTTGACATTGAGAATTATGGTTAGTTATGATTAATTTTATTCCATTGCGTATGTTATGTTTAAGATTAAGATAAGAGAAAAAATTATAGTGAATGGATTATAGATTCAGTTAATAGCGATTTAAATTCACGCCTAAATAAGGTTATGAAATTTGGGGTCGTTACATTCCAAACCTGTACTAATACCACAGTATAATTATGGGTTTTCTAAATGTGAAGTCCAACTTCAACCTCTATGATTAATCCCTACTTGAGATAAAAAAAAAAAAGAAACCTCTTCATTTGATGTCTCTAAACATAGGGTTTTGAAGTCCTTTAATAGAGTATAACCTAAGCTGGTTTCAGCAACCAGAATTTTAGTAACTCCTCTATTACAGATTTTTTCTCTTAACCTTTTAAATAAATAAATAAATATATATATATATATATATATATATATATATATATATATATATATATATATGTATGTATCTGTATATATATTTATTTATTTATTTATAAATAAAAAAACTTCCTATTAATGTCTAAAACTGGAATGAAAATAACCCCGAAAGATTCCTTTCCTAAAATTTGGATTCTTTCAAGGCTGTCACCCAACTCTTTAGTGGGCTCTTTTAATTGACTGAAATATTCTCCTACTCCTAACCCAAAAACCAGCCATGTGTCCTCATACGAGGAACACTTGTTACAATTATACCACCCTCTACTTTCCCCTATTTTCCCTTACAAAATGTAACAATCCTTCTAAATACCAAATTCCTTTGCCTTTACAAGGAGGCCATGGCTGCTTCCTACTTATTCTCCATCAGGGGGGGTTGTTTATAGAAAAAGGGCTAAATTTTGCTTTCATCCCAAAAAGAGAGACCTTGAAAGATGGGTTGGAGCTATGAGGAAAAAATTTCTACTCTTAATTTTTATTGACATTGATGTTCCGAGAGGAGAAAAATAAATTTAGATTTTTAGTTGGCTTGGGCATTTGTCTTAAGGTAGGAAGAAAGAAACTATTGGAGTTGTACTGAGGAAAATTTTGATTTTCTCGTATATGTTTCTGTTCTTTAGTTAATTTTATTTCTTATTTTATTCGGTTCTCTCTTTCAATGACTTGGGTTTAGTTTTTCCTTCAATTTCTGTTATCCAATTATAGATCTAAATGATAGAATTCTAATTCTACAGAATTGAATTAAATGGATTTCAATTTCTCAAAATTCTATTCCACATGCCAATTCCAATTTCACAAATCCAAACACAGCCTCAATCAACAAAAAATTTACAGACCTTGAGAAAATAATAGTCAATGGATCAAGATTTGGTTCTTAAAGGATTTGATTCGATTTGGCTCTGACAAAAAATTGTTGTAAGAGAAATCTGTTGGGATTTGAATCCACAGGTTATATACCCACTAGAATGGCTTTAGTTTGATGAAAGCAACTGTGGATTGCATTAGGGTTGATTAGCTTACATGGGAGGAAAGACTGGTTATGATGGTGATCAATCATTGATCTTGAATTTCTCCTACATTAAAACCAAATTAGGAAAATCAAGAAACAAGGCAAGAATCGAAAGAGCAATAAAGAAATTCAAGAGACTCAGACTTTATATATAAATATATATATATCAAAGATCTATAAATAATTGTAGGCAAACTATAAATACTAATAGATAATCTAAAATACGAATCCTAATAAATTTACAACAACAACAACAACAACAAACAGCCTTATCCCAACTATTTGGGGTCGGCTACATGAATCCTGTTACGCCATT
>JAOXJP010158350.1:0-12954 GCA_025762735.1 Platanus orientalis
CTGTTTTGCTTGTCATTTGTTGCGTAGGACTCTAGAATTTCATGCCTATATAAAGGTATAACTTTGACTCATAAATTCTTTCCACATTTTCGTTAGCACCTTTCTAAAGTTACTCTAACATTTAGATCAGTATATGTGCATTTAAGTGATCCTATGTGTGCACAAAACTTATGTGACAAGTGTTAGCATTTTAAGTGTGACACATGCATAGTAATACATGTGTTATGGTGCGGGGTATTACATTTAGAACTTAAAAAATGCACAAAGATAAAGGCGCAAGTACCATAAGAGGAACAACGATAAATACCTTTCTTACAAACTATTATGTCTCGAGATGAGTCATCGTCTGTTGGCTCTGTCACAAGTGGGTCAATAGTGGGCTTAAGGGGAGTTAAATTCACCGTTGCCTTCTCTCGAACCAGGCTCTTTCCCTAAGTTATCTCTGTGTTACTTTCCTCCTCAATTAGAGGATCAGATGGTGCAACAAGAGTGTTACCAATAGACTCAGTGCCAGGCTCATGGATTTCACTAACAATCTCGTCTTGGGTCTTCTCGGTCTTAGGAGGGTTATTAGATTTAAGCACCTCTGTACCAATAAAACTAGAAGATTCACCTTTAGCCGGGATCCCTTCACCGTGATCTTCCACCCCTAGATCATCTACCTTTTTGGTAGTAGCCAATGACGTACTCGGGTTATCACTAATGTTTTTCAATTCATTAGCCGGTTGAGTACCCTCCCCTGTACCATCACTCCATCATGGGTTATCCTTTTTACAGCTCTCATAATCTACCAGCTCCTCTATTTGGAACATGACCACATCTTGTAAGTTTCTGGTGGGGACTCAAAGCCTATGAATCCCTCAGAATCTTGAGAAGAATTCAATTCATTAAAGTTCATGCCCAACACTGATTCAACTATGTTCCGTTGTTCCTTAAGGGTGACTATAGGGCAAGTCTTGTCTACTTGTTCAGTTGCTAAACTTGTCTCCCCTAGCGATAGGACACTATACTCATTTACTGCGGTCCTTTTGGGGCTAGTTTTCTTGAGGTCTGGTCTCTACATCTTGAGAGGTGTAGGTTCCACTGTACCCTCTACTGGGACATGAGTACAGAATAATTGTAAGGAAAAAGAGTCCGAAAATACGATAAACATACCTCGACAAACTCTTTTAGGGGTGTTGGTGAGGGAGGATTCCATGGCTTTTGCTTAGGGGGAAAACTATAGGATCCCTCTACCTCTGGAATGCTCAAAGAAGTCCCCTTTTCGGGAATACATGAAGGCCAGTCATCTTCAACGACACCTTTTCCTTTAAAAGGGATGTAAAACTCCTGTCTCATTGCCTCATGTGATGCGGCCAAAGCCTGTTGGACTTGGGATGCTGCCTCTTCTTCGTTGCTTGGCTAGTCATTGAAATGGGTCGACTGGTCGATGGCAAGAGAGCATTCAACTACAAAATGAAATGCTTCATCTTCTCCTAAGCGTTTCTCTACCATCTCATGTGCAGATTTGGATGTGACAAAGGGCAGACTTCTTCCTGTAGCAGCTAACTCCTTCCTAATATTTTCTATGAAACCGAGAAGAGAGTCACAATTCACCAAGGAAATGTCTTAGCTAATGGGGATGTATGCTTAAAGTTCACACATGATCCTAGTCACTTTTTGGAAGACAGATTAGGAAGTGACCTTCCAAGTCATACCCATTCATGATGATGATAAGCTCATGCACAGTGCCCCCACGAAGCCATAAGGCCTCGCAGTCCCTCCTGATCAAGCTACAAACACCATACAACTATCGATGGGAGGCATACCGTTGAATACTCAATGGCTCCTGTGGCCTTCTAGGAACCCCGGATCTAATAGGAGCAGCACCTTGACCTATTAGACTCTCTAGTTCAGGCCTTTCATCAGAAAAAGTGTGGGAATGACAATTGAAAGGTTGTACCAAGCCCTGCTCCTACATCACTAGCAATATGTCAGCCATTTATCTCTGCTCCTCAAGGGTCTTACCCCTAACACAAATTCTCTAACAGATGGGATCTCACTTTGTCTCACTCCTACCGCCGTGTTATGTGGGTCTTCAAAGGGATATCCCTCAATGTCTTCAAAATCATCTTCATGGATAGGAGACATCTGTTCAGACTCCTTGGATCTATCAGGAGATGGGATGCATTGTGGATCCTTTTCACGAGATTTACTTCTTGCTCCTTTCTTCCTCTTTGGCTTATTTGGCTCTTCTTCTCCTTCGGTGGCCAAAGGGGACAATGGTACCGAACTAATATCTTCTTGATGACCCCACGGCTACTTATTGGATCGTTTAGGCCATTGAATAGCCGATGTTTTCTTAGCCAACGTCTTATTCTGAGACTTATTAGCCATTATTATGGTACCTTAATTGTCATAAAAAATAATGTGGGAGTTGTTCCCATCTTTATTATATCTTACAACTGAAAAAATGAGTTGTACCACCATTTTGTATAACCATAATCAAATTGGAGGTTGTCTTTCTCGTCTATTTCTTTAGGGATGACTATGCTACTGCCGGTGCTCAACCTTACAAAGTATAGGTATGCCTCCTAAATATTTTCCAAGCTATTCGTCATACCCACTGTCTTTACATAGGTAGGAAGAGAGACGAGCCCTTGAAAGCATGAAAATTTGCAAGCAAATCGGTGAGGGTTTTAGGTCTCAATATGAAAATGGTTGTCCCTTTTCCACGCTAGCTCACCTCTTCGAAGAGAGGAAAAATACACCCAAGCCTCCCTTGCTAACGACCCATCATCCACCAAGGTCTGCTTCCCAAACAAGTGGTCTGGGATGAGGATAACTTTCTGAGTAAAGAAAAATAAAACAGCAAGTCATAGCATCATCTCTACTCATTGATTCTTCAAAGTGTTTATATATGCAATGGTGCAGAGATTCTTCTCCCCTCTTTAGTAATTGAAAGGGAAATGAGGCCCTAACCAAACACAAAAATATTGCAAGCGAAAGTGTGCTAGCTTCTCCCCAATCTAACCTTCTTAAAGACCTGCTTCCACGATGTCTCGTAGGCCGCTATACAAACTACAAAGACTGGGAACCGTCAAATTCATGCGAATCCTGTTAGCTAAGTTTGCAATAGCAATGGATACTCCATGACATATATGCTCACTCATGCTGCTAGGGAAAGCCCACCCACTCACAAAGGCCGCATAAACTCTGGCCAAGAATGTAGGGCCATCACGATCGACACTGTGTTGAATATTGTTTTTGTTCCATGGCAAAGGTTTACCTCCAGTAATCATACTTGAGGGACCTTGAAAAATGCATCTGAGCCAGTTGCCATACGAGATTTTTATGTCATTAAATTTAGAGAATATTTGGAATAACCTTCGACACGTGATGGGGAGTATCTCAAAGTGAGCATTGAAAGGAATATACTCCTCCATTAGTCTTTATTCTAGAGGAAAATGGTTTATGCTAATGAATTCCCATAGTGAGATACCTAACTTGCCATATTGACACAAAAAGGTGTCAGTGTCAGGGCACTACCTTGAGATTGCCTCTGCTACCATCGCATGATGCTTGTCAAAGCTACTAGAAGAACCACACAATGCTTTAACCATCCTGATAGCATCTATCTCTGCGTGGTAATGGTCAAGGTAATGTCTGATGAGAGCTTACCATCTACTCCCACCACTTGAAAAAGAAGAACCCCTATAAATCCGGCCAACCCACTTTGCTTCTCCCAAGCGGATCTTCCAAGTTAAACTCCTAAGATCACCAGTGGTAAAATCCTTGAGAGTTTCCCCTTCTTTAATAAAGGGAAGTAAAGTCTTGCGGATTAAATTATCTTGACGAACACGATCATTTAAATGACATCAACCCTTACAAACAATTTTAATGTAATCAGGTGGGCTTGGTGCATGCTCGGTCACTAGGTCAACAAATTCTGGATCAAAAAGGCTTCGACTACGAGCCCATTCATGAGTCTGATGAATTGGGGAAAGAAAGCTTTCATGGCACTTGCGGTCATATACGATTCTTCTCCTGGGTGCCTTTACTCTGTAAAGAAATGAAGCCACAATTAGATATGGATACAAGATAAAATATGCATATTACAAAATTTTCTTAAATGAGCACTTAGTGCACAAATGTAATTTATAGTTTCACATTCGCACACATTTTTGCTATGGCACAAATTCGACAGTATTATGCCTCATAGAGGGCGAATGCCTAAGTTATTATTCATTCGCGTCCAACATCCTGCTTAGCAAGGAGTGCACGAATGAAAGGCACCTCAACCTGCGAATAAACTAAGGGAGAGCCATTCGTGACCACTCAAGCCAACTCAGAGGTGGTTTCCGGAAACCCAATCCTCACTAGAGACGAAGACCGAAGTTCCCGAATATGTTTTGAAGCCTGAGAAGCTTGAAACAACTCCAAACTCTGCAAAATTTATAGCAAAATGACTATCTTGGCAAGGAAAAACTTCCTAACCAAAAGATTCAAAGTTAGGAAGCCCCCAACTTACTAAGGTAAAGGAGGGTTTCAGGTTCAAAATGTTTCACAGAGAGGGTTCCTACGGTTGAAAACACCCAAAAATGGTGTTGAATTGATTGCAAGAATAAAAGGAAGTGATTGGGTTGATTATAACCAAATATTCGAGGCTAGGAATCAAAGAGGAGAGAAATCTTAGACTCTTAGCAATGGCGGATTCTGAAAATGAGCCAAGGAAGAAGAAGACCAAACATTTATACCCGTAGGGGTAATTTGGTCCAACCACAAGGAATTTCAAAGGACCTGGCTATTTATGGGGGGAAGGTAGTCCTTTCATTCGCTAGCTACCACGGCTAGGTAACCGAAGAGACATGCTCCGTCAATCATCATCACTCCTCAAAAAATGAATTTTTTGTATTAGGGTGCACGCGAATGAGAAATATAAATCCCATTCGCCGAAACATGTCTGGGCAAATGAGATGTTTAACCATTCATTCACCACATGTTGGTAATCTGGCGAATGAAAAAAATATCTACATTCGCCACTGTTGAAGGAAAAAAAATCACTCCTGAGGAAGACTAGAAAGGTCGGGTTCTTGTCTGATCTTTGCAATGTGCTTGACTTCCATGACATCAAAATTCGATTCAACCTTACTTAAAGGATGGGGAGGAGTATAATCAAAATTTTTCCAAGGTGATTAGGCTTCATGAGTATAGATTCTTTGAAGTATCTAGATTTCATATTACTAAAGAGAAGACTAAGTTTGATAAGCTTATTGCATATCGATAAGTGTCAGTATTCCCTTTTTTTGGCAAGCTATGCAACTTTGAATTACTCAATTATCTTAAGGACACAAAATATAGAGACACAAAGGAAAGGTAATTGATTAATAAAGTATTCAAAAGGATTACATAAGCATTGATGATCTAAAACAAGAGAAATATACATATTCAGCCAGCAAAGAAGATTAAAAGAAAGCCATGAGCCTATCACAAAGTTCTTGGGAGAGGGGAACTTGCTGCTACAGAATGAGCTCAGCGTTAGATTACTCAGCCACCTGCTCAGGATAGGTCTCATCATTAATATTTTCTTACCTTGCAACCAAAATAGCTCTGGCCCGGGAAATCAGATGTTCCTTGTTCTCAGTTGCACATTTGTTATCCTCCAGAATGGCGTATCAAGCATTCATCCAGTTCCAAAGACATGTGTATTCTGACTTAACATAATTAAAACGCTCTGCAAATGTTGCTAATTCTGCACTTGTAAAACTCTCGAGACGAGTTGCTTCAGCATGATCATGCTTTAGATTTTGCTAAGAAAACTTCAAGATTAGGAGAGGGTTGAGAAAACTTTAAAGTTTCTTTAGCCTACGATATAGCAACTAATGAATTCAGGAGAGACTCCACAGTCTGCCTAATCCCTACATTCTTAAAATACATCTCCATGTCATGTAGAAAAGATAAGGCTCTAGCCTGGGTACATGGTAATACGAGTGCCTCGAGTTCCATATCAGTAAGATTCTACAGAAGGTGGATACGAGCATCAAGTGCTTGCCTTGCGTTTTTATGAAAATCTTCTAATTCATGCTCATTGTAGTCTTCTGCGGGTGAAACTTCCTCATCCTTGAAGGAAAGCTCTACACAATAAAAAGAAAGTCAATATTCAAAATAGCTTATTACTTTTACCAAAGACAAGTACCTAATGTTGGAATAGGCTCAGGTTCTGGGGAATGTTCAGTTTCTAACAACGAATTAGGGTTTGGTATAGGGAGATTATCCTCAGAATCCGACAAGTCAATTATTAGGAGATTATCCTCCAAGTCCAACAAGTCAATTATTATAGGCACAGGATCATGATGACAAATTGGTCTTGCTATAGGCCTCGATCTTGGGTTGGTCCAAGATCTAAGTCTCATTCTCTTGGGAGGGATATTAGCAGAAGTAGATGATTCACCCTTGCTCATGTTAGAGGACTTTCATTTGGGTGCCATCACCTGAAAGGAATAAAAGAGAATGAAGAAGAAACCGAAATCAGGAAGAAAAGATCAAGAGGAAAGAAAATTGATATTTCTTGCAATCAATCACACCTTAGATGATCATCCCAAAGAAAAAAAGAAACGAGAATGAAGAGGAACTCACACTTTCAAAAGCTGGGAAAGAAAACTTTGATGCCTTAACGAGTTCTACTAAATGAGCTCTAAAAATATGAGCTGAAGAAGAAGAATGGAGACTTATATACTCATGGAAAGGTATGTCTATTAAAATACAGGGAATTTGAAAAGTCCCAAGAACTAATAAAGAAAGAATATTAAGAGGCATAATTGAAGACCATTATTTTGGCCTCGAAAAATGCACTGTCTCTTTACACTCATAGCACATTTTTCGAGGGAGAAACTATAGAAATTGGAAAATTTTGCATGAATGAACAAACAATATCTCATTTTCCCACTTTAGCCTCAACGAATGGAGAATCATAAACTCATTTTCCCACTCATCTTCATCACTAAAATGTGCACGAATGCACTATTCATGTCCGTGCACTGCGGAAACCAGAAACTAAAATTTGATGTTATCTTCTTTCAGATTGGTTATTTTGGATAGCCATGACTCCTAGGAGTTTTCTAACGACCTAGGAGACTCAAGAAAGAATATTCTCGTATAGGAGGATCCCTATATCTTTGGGATAAGGATTGAAGATCCCATTCCTAAAAAGAAGTCGAGAATGAGATAGAGTTCTCCCTCAATGAGGACTCTTCTCAAACTCGTTTCTATTGTTATAAGTACCTCAAAAGAGGCACACAAAAGGCAAGTTTACAAGCGTAAGTCTTTAAACTCGGGAAAATCTCACTCTCAAAAGGTAGGCAAGCCTTACCTTATTCCTTTGAAAGTTTATAAGTTCACCTCTCTTCCAAAAGAGAAAAGCAAGTCCATTATACCTTTGTGAGTCCTCCAAGGAAGATATTACGGGAAGCTTTACGATAATCCCAGCCATGGCTAGGTAAACTTACTAGTGTTTGAGTGATAAAGCTTGTATCTTCAAATTTATATTAATAAAAATCAAAGAGTTTACCTTCTTCTCCCTTCTTCTTATTTTATGCAACTTCTTCTTTACAATACAAGCCAAGAAACTTAAAGTTAATCAGAGGTTGGTTATGTCAAACGGCTATAATTAACAAGTCCATTAGACTTGGAGTACTAGTCCTCGCTCATAAAATAATAAACTAGCCTCTAAAATGGCTAGGTAATTTGTTCAATGAATTTCGCCTTGTATGGCTCAAAATTTGGTGTTACACCAATCATCATCATCTATCTCATCACTAGAACCACCTCAACAATCGACAAGAGTTCAACATGCCCCTACATATTGACAAGATTATCATTGTCAGCTACTCATTAACTCACTGTCCAATCTTGCGGCTTCTTCATTGGTAGGTCCTTCCTCCAGTACTGATCATCCAATTTCTCAATTTTTGTCATATGATAAGTTGTCCCCAAGTCATTTGGCATTTTTAGTGTCTGTTTCTTCAACAGTTGAGCCTAAAACCTTTAAGCAGGCCATGCGTGATAAAAAATGGTGTGAAGCTATGGCTGCCAATATTTAAACATTGGAGGCTTATAATACATGGACTCTTACCACCTTGCACTCTCACAAGGAATCCATTGGTTGTAAATGAGTCTATAAAATCAAATATAAATTGGATGGTTTCATTTAATGCTATAAAGCAAGACTCATTGCCAAAGGTTATAACCAACAAGAAGGTCTTGACTAATGTGAAACATTTGCACCGATTGCCAAGCTTGTTATTGTTTGTTGCCTACTTGTTGTAGCTACCATATGCAACTAGTCTCTTCATTAGCTTGATGTTAAAAATGTTTTTCTTCATGATGACTTAAAGGACAAGGTTTATATGGATTTTCCTCCAGGATTCACTCGATAGGGAGAGAACTAAGTATGTAAGTTGAATAAATCTCTATATGGTCTTAAATAGGCCCCTCAACAGTGGTTTTCCAAGCTCTTTGCTACTCTTCTTGATTTCGGCTACATTCAATCCATAGTTGATTACTTGCATTTTACTCGATCCATTACTACATCATTTACTGCCTTCTTAGTGTATATGGATGACATCATTCTTGTTGGCAATGATCTAAATTCAATCGAGTCTCTTAATGTTCATTTTCATAAGCATTCAAAATTAAAGATCTTGGCCCACTCAAATATTTTTTAGGCATTAAGGTTTTTCGGTCTTCCCAAGGGCTTTTTCTATCTTAACATAAGTACACATTGGAAATTTTAAATGATGTTGGATTCCTTGGCTCTCGACCAACTTCCTTTACTATGGAGAAACGCTTAAAATTATCTTCAACTGATGGAGAGTTGCTATTGGATTCTTCCAGTTATCGCCAGTTGATTGGCCAAATTCTCTACCTCACCATCACCCAGGCTGACATCACTTATTATGTTCAAGTTCTGAGCCAATTCATGGATGAACCTCGTCAGCTATATGATGCACATTGTGTCTTTCATTATCTCAAAGAAACACTTGGACAAGGAATACTTCTATCATCTTCCAGCTCACTACAATTAAATGACTTTTGTGATTCTGATTGGGCAAGTTTTTCTAACACACATCGCTCTGTCACTGGCTATTGTATCATCATGGAAATCTAAGAATCAACCCACAGTTTCTCGTTCTTCTGCAAAGGCCAAATATTGAGCCATGACATCTACATGTTGCGAAATCCAATGGCTCATATATCCTAAAGGATCTTCCTATTCCATACCCTAAACCTTCCATTTTGCATTGTGATAATAAGGAAACTCTCCACATTGCCACTTATCCTATTTTTCACGAATGTACAAAACATACTGAAATCGACTGTCATATCATTCGTGAGAAAATTCAACAGGGCCTAATTTGCACGACACATATTCCTATGACACATCAACTTGCTGATGTTTTCACTAAGCCCCTTGGAGCCACCCAATTTCATCATTTGACTCACAAGTTGGGCATTCACAATCTTCATTTTCCAACTTAAAGGGCAGTCTTGGATACATTTTCTATATTTACACATTTCAAATTTAGATTCAAATTTGCCCAGTTGTCATGATCTTAAGAATTTGTGTAGTTGTTGTAATATCCAATCTTGGAAATCTGTATCATATCTTCCCTTTTATATTTATTTTGATTGCCTACAATCTTGTAAATTATGGAAGGTAAACTTGTATATAAACCACCATAGAGTGATAAATGCAATACAAGTTTTTACTCTCAATCTCTGCATTTTAGTTTGAGTTTTCTCAAAACTACAAATCAGAAACAATATCATTTTGATTCCTACAAAAAGAAAAAAAAAGTAAAACAAAAACCTAAGATGACAAAATTTGTAAATTTATAAAAATTAATGACGCAAATCTTGTAAATACCTCTAAAACAAGTCTAGACTCACTAAAAATGGGCATCTAGGTAAAAATTGCTACCCCGTGTATCAAAAAGGATTTGGATCATCGCATGCTACAAGTACCTTATTCAGTCAAATGAAAGGAATATATAAACTAAGAACTTGATTTCTTTTATTTTTTTATTTTTTTATTTGCAATCAAGGGATTACTTTTTTATTTAATAATAGGGAATTGAACTTAAGATGATGTACCCAGACTCCATATAGAGAGGTTCTAGATACAATTCACCAAAGAAAGCGAGAACTTAGCTAGTTGGGGAGATTTAGTGTTAGCGAGTCTACAGGTATGTACAACAACATGATTATTGGGAAAATTTCTTCTTCCATGCTTTGCCCAGGGTTTGGGTAACCTGAATAACTAGAATGGGTTCAGTATATACCTCAACAAAAGAGGAATTTTCATAGAACTCAAAGGGAAGGAATGAAAAATCAAACTTTGTTGATATAACAATTGATAGTACAGTACAGACGTCTTTCTCAACTCAATGAGACACTTCTTTTTCTAGAGTTTCCCTACTTGATGTCGAACAAATTAGTGATAGAAACCAAGGAATGAACCAGGTCCAATCCTTTTAAACTGAATTATAGACTATCTTACATTACTCCTACTCCTAAGATAGATCTAATCCGACTCCTAAGATAGAATAAAATTTGATGATGATAATTCCTTCTTTCGTTTCTCACCTATTTATACTGAGTCAATTAGTTGTGGTTGTTGCAACAACTTCTTCACATCGCTAGGAGGTTATTTTTCACCTCCCACTCTTTCTCATTGCCACGACCACCTTCTTCATCCTTTTGTAGTGGCATGGAATGCTTGTCATGGGGTGCGTAGTGGCCTTGCTATGCTTTCTTTGTGTAAGTGATGACCCATGTTTATTACATGTTGGATATCACGACACATATCTTGACTCCTGCTCTTCATTTTTGTTGAAAGTATGCCATGTGTCTCTATTTTGTGGGTGAGTTTCCAGGTTAGATAAAACCCATGTTTCATCCATCTGTAGGCATATTTTTAGGATGGTGCCAACAAATGATCCCCGCACATGTCTAGTTTATATCTTATCTAGACACTTGTGTTCTTCTAACCCCCTAGATCTGTCCACCTGATCTTCATCGTTGTCATTGATATTTGTGCTTAATTATGTAACCAATCTGACTTGGCTACCCTAATCATCTCCTCTCTTAGGATGAAAAATCTTCTATCATTATCCATTCTCAGGATTTACTTAACTTCTAATGCCCTTGGGCTAAGAAAGTGGTGGCTCTTTCATAGGAAACTGAACCGTCTTTATTATCTAACGACAATGCTTGCTTCTACACTTCTATAAATACCTACTCCAGGTATTGTCTAATTCTCATCCTTCTTTGCTATGATTGCAAGTCATCTTTTACAACCATGTAGACTGACTTCGATACTTCTAGAGTGGTTTCAAACCTTATTAAGTGGGGTAATTCTTTTTTTTTTAGCCTATAACTGATACACAAATTTTTTTGCTTATGAGAATGTTCGATATTTACTTCTTATGCCATGTTTTCCATTTGGACCACCACCCCATAGCTAGAGGCTGGTCATCTCATCTCCAATCTTCTTGCTTTAAGGAGCTGGATGGTTATATAGATCCATCAGCTAATCCTGAGGTAGTTCTTAGGTCATGGAGGACTGCTTTACGGATAGGGACAAAGTGTCATCCACACTATTAGAGATATAGTTTTCCCCTACACATTGCTTGCCTCCTATGCACACCATGGTTCTGCAAAAAGGGCACTCTCTGGGAGAGGCACACTAGCCCAAACCCTTTCTTGTTCTCTTAATCTAGGACCATTGCTTGGGGCGACTCCTGAGATACCTCAAGAGAGGTGAAAGACGCACCCCATCTAGGTCTCCTTAATTCGTAGCGACATAGAGGTTGAACATTTTCTGCCGAAAACTGCACTCTACCTTTGTTCATTGCCAGCCTTTGCACCTTACCTCGACTATTGTTAGGCCATTTTTGTGTTTTTAAGAAACAATGTATGGTCTCGATACGAGCCTTTGTACTTACATCATTTCATTTTCTTTGGATATTTTTTCACTTAGATATTGTTCGTTACGATAAGAGTCTTTGTAACTTATCGACTTATATATATATACAATGAAACTTTATTTGGACATTTTTGTCCCATAGATACTTTCTTTTCATCATAAGCCGTCATATTAGCTTTTTATTATAGGAAATTTTTGTCCTTAAATATCTCTTTATTTTGATATAGAGGTTTGCATTGCTTCATATATTTTTCATCAAATTCTTCCTTGACATATATGATTTGATAGGCATTTTCATTAAAGACTTTGCCTAAATGCCATGGCCTTGTCCAATTGAATGGTCATTTCACAGTGCTTGGGTTTTTCATTACTAAAGGTATTGTTTTTTCTCAAATCATGGAAACTCTCAACATGGCTTAAATCTTTCTAACAAGCCATTGTAAACCCCCAAAGTGATGTGCCATGAGAGCTGGAATTCATTGTTGTGAAGATTTCAAAGGGAAATCCTCCCTTGCCACACAAATTCTTAAATTAAACCCTTTTCGGTTTGACACGAGGCAATGTCATTAGACCAAGAATGAATGACTTTTTTTGACCTTCTTGATCCTCGACTTCCCTCAATTATGGTATTTTCTTCTAAGTTAATTATAATTTCTTGTTGACCCTTGGTGAATTGGCCTCGTTTAGCTTCATTTGTTTTGAAATGTCTCTAATACTATCCTAGAGGGGGTGAATAGGATATTAAATTTATTCTACCCTTTCTTATCAATGTTGGAATTGATTTTAATCTTCTTTAAGTGTGTGTATGCAACAAAGTGCTACTCAAGCATTTAATCAAATATCTAGAAATCTACAAAGAAGTATGAGCACAAGTGATAGAGACAAGCAAACACACAAACAATCCACAACACAAGATTTATAGTGGTTCAGCACTAAGGCCTATGTCCACTCTTCTAAAGCTCACTATGAGCTTAGGTATATTTCATTTA
>JAOXJP010158361.1:0-12954 GCA_025762735.1 Platanus orientalis
GATACCAATAGTGTCATAGCTGGCTACTCAGATGTAGATTGGGTCGGAAATATAAACGACAGGAAAAGCACAAGTGGAGGGTGTTTTTATGTCAAAAATTACCTTGTATCTTGGCATAACAAAGAGGAATGCCGACAAAGGGAAGGCCCTGACTACTTCAAAGATGTCGACTCAAAAGCCTACGCACCCACCTCCAATCAACTATGGACCATTTCTTGATGCCTCACGTCTCTCGAATTATAAGCACTATTTCTCGAAGAGACAAATAGCGGTAGAACGTCATGTCCGTGAGAAGACCCTCCTCGACAAAATCATAGGGTATAAGCTCATGTTTAGCAGATGGGAATCCCTTATGACGATTAAAGGGATTGTTCAAGAGGAGGTGGTTTGGGTGTTTTGGTCAAACATCCACAACTCGAGCCTCGATGACCTCACCTTCCATACAGAGGTCTATAGAGTTCAGATGGATATTAATCCATCGGCGCTATCCACATTGCTTGGGATAGTCAGGCCTACTAGTCAAGCAGTTGTATTTCCTCCCAAGGAATTAGACAAGGTCGTCATCTCTGAGGTCTTTGGCCGTGAGGGCACGACATGGTTCGGGAAGCTTCAAGCCACTGAGTGCCTGCTTAAAGTGCATCTTCTCAATCTGATCTTCACATACAATTTGTTTCCGATGACTCACAATAATGATATGTCAGACTCAATGGTGCATGTCATCTATTCCCTCCTTACCAAGGAGGTAGATATTGCAGCCATCATGTGCCACATTATCATCTCGGAGGGAAGCTCCTCCTAGCTACTTCCTTATGGTGTGATGATTACACACCTTTTAGAGGTTTGTGGGGTTTCATTCCCCAAGGAGATGACCACCCTGAAGCAAGGTGCTGAGATAAACCAGTCGACGATTCGTCAAATGCTTTGAGAGGAAGATTGCTTCTTCCGAAGTCGGATCATCTGGGGCTGCAATGCTATCACCTCCTGTGCACATGGAGGTTCCACTTGCGGTTATGCCTTCACCACCAACAACAGAGCTAGTTGCTCCTCCTCCTCCAGCTCCCTAGGACGAGCCCCTAATGCATACATATGTATGAGAGGCCTTGGACGGTCTCGAGGAGTTGTTTAGGCACATCATCAGCCATTTGGAAAAGATGGCCGACAAGCTCAACAGTATTGAGTTTCTGGTAAAGAGATTGGAGCGTACTATGGCTCCCTAGCTCCCTCACCATCCCAGTGTCCCACTCTATCTACGAACACTGAGTGATGAGGATTAGGATGAGGATTGTGAGGATAAGTGCCTTATTTTATACATCTTTCACATTTTGTAATCCTCAAAGGCTTTGGAATTTTAATATATGAATTGAAAACAACTTTTTAACTTATGTCTCATACTATATCTCTTTCGATTATTTTCCTTGTTTAGATTGTATTCCTTGTGCCAATTTCATGACAAAAAAGAGGGAGAAAAATACAATAGAGTTCATGGATATAGGGGGAGAGATTGCTATATGAGCATTGATATAAGGGGAGTAGAGTAATGCATTGAGCTAAGTGGGCTAAGTTTAAAATTTAAACTTAAAAATCTCTCTAATGCTATGAACTAACATATACATTATTTATATTGCATTTCATATGCTTGCTTGAGTATGCTTACTGGAACATATTTTATTTATTTCCATTTGACTATATTATATTGGCTTGAGAGAGATATTGTCTGTCAAATGTGATTTTAGGTTATGAGGTCAAGCATCTAAGCAAAGATCTTGAATTAAAAGCTCAAACACAAATCAAATGGGGAGTTCAAGACTTCAAGACACATCCTTTAGTCTTATTTTTTTAAATGTATAACTCTTGCATTTTCATGGAGTCTGTAAATTCATTACATATATCTATTGTACTCCATCCATGTATTTCAATATGTTTTGTCATGGAATTGCCAAAGGGGAAGATTGTAAATGTAAATTGTTAATTTCATAATTTGTAAACATACATGGAGTGGTAGATTAAGCATGGCATGAGCACATTGCATATCTAAGTCATACCTGTAATCATCAAGTACCCTTGGGCCCCAAGAAGGAAGACAAGCACCAAGCACTTGAAGCCAAGGATGGATCTGTTCCCAAGTTGCCAATATTCGAAGACTTAAAGACCCAAGGTTCATTTAGATCAATGAAGATTTGTAAAGGTATATATTATAATAGACATAGGCTAAAAAGAACAAAAGTCCTTTACATGTCCTTATGGACCAACCCATGCCACCTACAGAGGTTCCCAAGTGAGTGGGAGTAGGTTCAAGGCTCATTGGCAGAAAAACAGGGGAATCAGATCGATCCGAGGGGTGTCGAATCAATCCGCACTTAGCAGATTGATCTACTATTTACTGGATTGATCCAAAAAGGCTTGGGTGTCTCACACTGAGACACCGGATCAATCTGGGGATGCCAAATCAATCCGCCATAGTAGAATTTCAAAAAAAAATAAAGATCGTCTGCAATTTTTTAACTGTTAGGGTCAATGCCATATCAAGGGTGCAAGACTATGCTCGTCCCCTATAAGTATAAAAGAGGCTCAAATGAGCTATCTAACACTCAAGAACACACTTTAAACACAAGAAGGAAAGTAAAGAGAATTTTGAGAGAGAGCTAAGACATTTACACCTCCCAACTACCAGAGGCTCATTCTAATGAGCATTGATTGAAGATCAAAGATCCTTTAAGTGCTTCCCCAGCAGTCTATACTTGAAGAACAAGAAGAGGGAAGCAATGTGAAGGGTTTACTTGGGAGTAAACCCTTGTGAGAAGCTCCAAGAAGCAAAGAGACACTCTTGAAAGCTTGGTGGTACACATTGGCACACTAGCTCAACAAAGGAGCAACTACCTTCATGTGCAACAAGAAATACACAAGCCTTGTGAGGTAATTTGTATTGATTTCAAATTTGTTTATTTGATACCTTAGCACCTGCCGAAGACACCGGGTATAGACCACTCCCGTCGGAGACATCGGGAGTAGAGCTTGCTTTTACAAGTGGTAGGTTTTATAATTTTAACCTTGATTGTAATGTAATTCAATCTTAATAAAATTTAGTAGCTCGGTAGTCAGCTTTGAAAGTGAATGTAGGCCCGAGTGTCGAATCACTATAAATATAGTGTTGTGTGTTTGCTTGTGGTGTGAATTGTCTTTTCTCTCTATCTTTACATGGCATGTTTAACATCTTACATATTATCTTTCATATTTGCTACTACTTAGGAATTTAAATTAAGAATTGTCATTGAATTGCACTTGTAATAGTGGAACTATATCTTGGTGTGCATTAAATTCCAAGAACTACAATAATATCTAAATTGGAATTTGAAGTGGAGGTTAATTAAAAGAATTTTTAGAAATCCTATTCACCCCCCCTCTAGGATAAATCCGGACTTTCATACAGAACCTCAAATCTGGAGCTCTAATACCAACTTTGTCATGCCCTGAAACCCATAATAAATTAGCTATGTATTTTGACATGTGACATTAATTATTTTCATTCTTAGCCTGATACCTTGCAATTTGCATATTAATTTTATTTTCACCTATACCTTTTCATCCATACACAGCGGACTTAAAACATCATCATAAACATAATCATTATTTCATATCCATATGTCTAACATTCCATTCCCATAATTGTACATAGTCTGACATCCAAACCATTCCATTAATGAAAAATCTCCAAAATAAACCAAATTCAAACTAATGTATTATAATCCATTAAACTTAAACTAAAACCAAACTATAAACTAAATAAAATTTGTCTCAAAATTGAGTCTAAAACAAATAACTAGATCAAATAACATAATGTCTATAATTTTGAAAAACTATAAATAATAAAATTAAAACAAAATCTCCATCAACACTTTATGGATTCATGATACTATCTTATCTCCTCAACATCTAAAAAACATGGTGTCAACTCTGTAAGCATGACTAACTTTGTAAGCAAGCATAAATGCTAAACATGCATATATATTTGAGTCGGTGAATACGAATAGTTTTCATAAAATAGAACAGAACATGTTTTCATAAAATAATTAACTTTCTTTTAAATTATATAATGAAAATAATGTTTTCTAATCCAATGCAGAACATATAATAAATCGAAACTAAAATTGGAATGCAAAAACTAAACTGAATCAAAATACATAAACTAAAACATTTATTTGAGATCATGTGAAACAAATATCTAAAATCCCCCACACGTACTATTAGCTAGACATCAAATAACTGAATCATATACCAGAAATCCCCCACACGTGTTGTGAGCTAGATAACATGCAACAGAACATAAACAAACACATCCACAATATGATGGAAGGATACCACTATCTCACCCCTAATGGCAAGGATCAACTGATTCATCAATTATGTGACCCGACGAAGAGGGTACTTGATCGCATTTATTTAAACCCGATGAGGAGGGCTCCATCGAACTTTCCTCTTTTATGGCAAACGGTCTCATTACATATACTAAACATATAATATTTCAAAGATAAATACATATTTCATGTTGAAACTAGAAAATATCAATACAGAATATAACAAATCTTTATAACAAACTAATAATCATTCTAATAGATAATATCCTTTGAAGCAAAACAAAACAAGAGGATCTGACCCACATAAACACATAACTCCATAGATTCTTGATAAAACATTTATTAAATCCTTTAAACAATCTTTCAAAAATTTTTTTAATAAAATCCCTTTGAAAACTCATTCGAAAAGTATATTATAATTTGGTTTATGATTTACATAAAGAACACCTTTATAAAATAGTAATTCTTATGCAAAATGTAGATTAAAACAAGAATCTAATGGTTTGAGAAATCAAAATATAGCATGGTTTACAAAACATAATTTTCCTCTCAAAAATAGTCTTTCTAAGAACCTAGACATGTCAAAACGATGTGAAGTATTCCTGTTTACTTACAAAAATTGGAATCAATGTATTTTAAGAACCTCAAAGCAATCAAAATGATGTAGAGCATCTATGATTACTTATAAAACATGTTCCTCTTTGCAAAACACTGATTCTAAGAGCTTAAAGAAATCAAAACATTCATAATCCTTTACAAGACTAAAACAAAAGGATTTTATGAACCTAAAAGAGTTAAAAACGATGTAAAGTATTCATGATTACTTACAAAATTGTAAACAAACGAATCTAAGAACCTAGGAACATTGAAAATGATATACAATATCTAGGTTTACTTACTTGGTTGAAATCGAAGACTGTTAAAAAATTCTTTTGTTTTTCACCAAAATCCTAAGTTTTCCTCCAAACCCTAGCTTTCTCTTTGATCTTCCTCTTCTTCTTTTTTTGTGTTTCTAAGTCAAATAAGGTAGAGTTCCATCTCTTGTATAGAAGACCCTAAAAGAGTCTCAATCATATTTGAAAACTTCAAAGTCAAAAGAATCCAAAAATGCCAAATTCACAAACTGCCCATGCTTCCCCGATCGATTGGAGGGATTAATTGAGCCTGCCTACCTCGATCAATCGGGCTTGGCCTAATTTTCTGAATTTTTTCCCTCTTTTCACTATAACACTCATATCTCTATTTAGAAAAATCCGATTCACTCGCCGCTTGTTTTATTGGAAACTAGACTTTAAGATTTTTCTAATGGTGTGTAGTTTGCTTACTAATTCATTATAAGTTTGGATAGATTTGTATCTAAAATTGATCAAGTTTACAAGTCATTGAATGTGTATATGGATTCTACTGTGAGTGAAACATGTGCGGGGTGTTACACTCCCCTTCTCAGATTGAACTCCATCAATCATCTTTCATCTTTATGGTTACTAAGTCCTTATTATCTTCATAATATTTATTGTAATCATCATCATCTTCACCTCCATTATTGAATTAGCGACACAAAATCTTCAACACCTTCTCTAGGTTGTTCTAGTCTTTGCTCTTCTTATTGTTGTTTCTAACAGTCCCATCTCTCTCTACTTATCTACCTCACTCCATGTTTTTAGCACCAAAATATGAGTCACCACTCAAAGCCTTATTTTTCTGATAGAAAGTATAACCAAATATATAAAGATTTGTATATGTATTTGGTTAAGTAAAAAAATACGAATATGGATATCATTTTTAAATTTTTGCAAATATTCGAATTTGTGTTCAATATTCAATTAAGTAAAAAAATACAAATATTCGCTTGTATTCAAACTATTTACATATATTCGGTTTAATACACACACACACACACACACATACATACATAAATACATATATCTATATATATGTATATATAGAGAGAGAGAGAGATAATATTTATTATTATAAAATTCTTAATCAAACCAAGCTTTTGTTAATATTTGATTATGGAAAACTCAACAATGATGGAATAATTAAAATTTAATTTCAAGTTGGTCCCGAGTGAGGATCAGTTGTGCACCACAGTATAGTTGCTTAACCAAGTTTAGTCACGTAACACACGGCTTAGTCACACACTTTGGACAGTCGTGCACTCAGTCACGCAGTCAGTCATGCATTTAGTTGGATGCTCTCAGTCGCATTCAATCTTTTGATTTCAATTTTATGATTTTTCCTTGTCTTTTAAACTTTAAAGTTTAAGTTAACCGATTCATTTGAGCATAGAAGGTGTCGTTATCACATTTCTTAAAGATAATCAAGGCCTCCCAGTAATGTGCAAGGGATTGCAGCCAACCTAACCCCGGGATACAATCTAGCTCGGGTAAAAATCACCTCTCTACAGATTTGCACTCTCTAACAAAGATGGATGAAACCTCATTGTTATTCTTAAATCCCAAAAGTCTAGGGTTTGATTTACAGATAATCCGGTAGCATAACGATGTTGTAATATGGTTTTCTCAAATTAAATCATTCGATATCAACGTGAGTTCCCACAAAATGAATACTGGATCTCAAGAGAATATTGCTTTTACTTAAATCAAGCAATCTCCCTCGATAAAGAGTGTGATTCCAATAAGAGTCTTATAGCAAGAACTCAAGGTATCACTTCTCAAAAGAAGACAACCGAATTCAAGATTCACATACACAATGAGAAGAAAGAAAGAGAGAAATGAAGAAGATGATGATCACGAACAATATCGCGTTCCTTTTTCTTCTTCTTCTTCTTCTTCTTCTTCTTCTTCAAAGAGAACTCATTGGAATACACAACATCAGCCACCTAATATCACACACCAAAATCTTTCTTCATTAAAAATCTCCCACTTAGATTTAGTTTAATTATATTTATAGGGGAAGAGGGTTATACAACTACCTTAATACGTGAGAGTGGTGGGGTGTGGAAACCCTAGCCCACTCCTACATGTCTCTCCCAAATAAGGAAGTATGGGAGTGGCTTGGTCTCCACTCCTCCATCACATATTTGGTTTCCAAATATAAGATTATTTTAAAATGTATCAACAAGCCTCCACTTATTTTAAAATTTTCAAAACAGGTGTTAAGGGCTTTTAAGAGAGGTCGTTGCACATAAGGAAAGGTGGTGTCAACCTTGAAATTTTACATGGTGTAAACAAGATGTTATCTTTTGAGACACAGTGGACAAAGCCTTGAATTGTTCTTTATTAACAAACAACTTGTCACACGCATAGTCCTTATAGCAAGGTTTAACTCATTCACATAGATTAGTAGTTTAAGGTCCTGTTATATCCCAGTTTACTAAAGGGTTCTAGAGACGACCTAAAGCTCATAGGAAGTGAACCGCTTCCACCCCTAAAAAGGTGAATATCATCTTTGGCATCAAAGTACCAGACTTTGGGTAATGGTATGTTTCAGCTCAACCTAGGTTTTATTTCAACCCAACCCGGGTCTCGATAAACTCATTAAGAGAATCCAACTTGTAGTCCTAAACTAGCATTAAATTCAGTTCTCAACCTTCTATCCATAGTCCCAAACTGTAGGCTAAAAGCATTACTACATAGAATTTATCATTTGTTGGAGTACACTCATTTACTGGAACTCCTTCTGTGGGATTGCCATAGGAACAAACTACAGTCACAAAGGTGACAATTGTGCTCCTTGTAATACTGACTCGTTTTCCCATTGAACCTTCACGTAACTCAGGTTAGTTTCCCATTCAACCTAAGATAGATAGGTTGGGTGTCCATCAGCACCACTTTTCAGGCCTCCCTGATCCCCTTGACTTATAGAAAATAAAATCCCCTCAACTGTCCCAAATGGAAATACGCTTCAGATAGCTCTAGACATATCGTGTAATAACCCCTCTAACATGCATGTCTTCAAGCATGGACTGGCTTGTCAATCAAGTGATTTACTGACATCTCTATCCTTCAAGTGCCTGCACTTGTCTTTTCAAGTTAGTGCCCTTCAAGCTTGTAGACCTAGAATTCTTATATAAATGTTCTTTAGGTACATTAACCTAGAATTCTTTACATGTGCTTCAGACATTCATGTCTGGAATTCTTCACAAAATTGTTCTTCAAGATTTTTCCAAGAAATCTCATCATGTGTTTTAGATATGACACTAATTTTTACATTGTGAATGTCATATTACAATCTGATCATTTCTAATGGTCAATGCTCATTAGTATGAATATCAGTGCATCCATTGATATCAGTATTCCTCATCACCTATAACTAATACAAAATTTATGACTTTAATTCCCAAGGAATAAGCCACAACTATGCTTCTAGATTTCATGGAGCTTGCCTCCTATCCTAACAGTCATGGATACGGACTTAAATAAACCCCTATAACAGGAAACTTCATTGTGTTTGCAAACACCAGTAGATCCATCATATATGGATTCCATGGCTCTTCATATCTCAGATACATTTAAACTGAACATTTAAAAACCTACTGTCATCTACATGTTAATCTAGTGAATTTACTCCGCAACCTCATTCAAGGCAATTTCAGACTTACATTGTCTATAGCTTATAATGGCCTTTCATATCAGAGTATCCAGATACCGAGATCTCCATCAGCCACATGTTGAATTTCATATCAGTTTTTTTTTTTCTATTATCACAGGTATCACTGTCGAAACATACTCAATCATGTAGAGCTTTTCTCTGAGAGCCTTCACCAAATATTCTGGATTATATATGACAATCCCTTATGCCCCTATAGACAGGCTTTCTCTTTAGAGGTCAATGGAAATATTAGGTCTTTCATGTTAATCTTTGACTAATAGGCCCTTTTTGTGTCCAAGACACTACACCATATAAAACTTTTACTATTCCTTTCAAACTAACATGGCTTGTTATCATACTATCATCACCTTATAGCTGGTGTCCAATAGAATAGTTGTCGAAGCAATTAGCACACATTATACCTTACGAGAGTTCACAATTATAGCCTAAAACTAACACTACAGTTCCTTTTATCTTCACGGACAGGTTGACTCTCGGGATTATATCGGTAATATTTGATGTCTTTCATGTAGTGTTGATGAAGAATACCATATTCTATTATTATATCACATGCATCTCAATGTTGGTCTTATAATGAACACGCCCATGTCCAATCATTGTGCTTAAATCCATTGCCAACAATACTTGATCCATATGAGGATCTTATCAGTTTTACACTTTTTATTTCATTCATGTTGTCATGAGTTGCATTTAGCCTGTTGCATGTGGACCTTGCTCATTGCTATCCTTTCAAGGGAGCGTTTCGCATTGACTTGTTCTAAAATCAAGATATTTCTTACCATTAGGCCATCACCATTCAAGTGGTGGTAAACAACGAGAGCATAAGGTAATAGAGCCAAGCTCTTAACTTTTAAAATACCTTATGATTAACCAATTAAGCACAATGGGAACACACTTCTCACTTACCTCATATAAATTGATTTTCATATGAACACCCACTTCATTCAATTGGTTTTCCCTTGAGGAAGATCCCCAACACTGGGTTCATCAAGTGCAACTTATCATCTATCATATACATCCAAAGGATTACAACATACCACTAAGTGGTAACTTGGTAGTTATATGGATCTCCTTTTGCTAGACAATCTGAATTATCAAAATAAATTTTAGTTGATTAAAATGTTTTGGAATTCATCCAAGGTTTAACTTCAATGGAACCTCAAGCACTCTTGGGATCTTGGATACACACGCATTTACCCCCACTATTTCCAATCTTCTAAAGAATAGAATTCTCATTGCATGAACTGAGTCATATGTGAAGGGTAAACAATGTACAAAATCTTTATTTGTACCTTTCATATCGTCTAGTATCTGTATGACATAATCAATTCCTTTGCACCATGGAGGAATGTCCTTCCAGCATTTAATTCACCTTTGAATTTCCTCCCTTTCCATGTGAGAATCTCTCATGGAGTTTCACCAATATTGTAGGAACTTGATTTAATTCCATGCATTAAATGAAATTTATTATCATAAATTTGTGACTTATTCTGAACTCCTATCATCACATTGACCATCATGTTTTAATGCGGTATAATCTCATTATAACTCCATCCATAATAGAGTGTTAGAGATATCATATAAATTCAGTTTTGTTTCCAAAATTTATTAAATTCAGAAGTCCCAATCTCGATTAGATACAACAATCTTAAAATTGAGTCATGAATTGTCTTCCTTATATTAAATTGCCATTGACAATTCGTTGAAATTTTTATTAATCTCAGTATTCCTAGACGGTGTAATTATCCTTCGTGTCCCAATTTGGCATGCATCAACTTGATAGAACTAGACACAAAAAGCTTTGGTCAATAAACAAACTAAACTTGGTCAACCTTCTCTTGTCAGATTCAAGCATAATCTTGAGTTCAAACTTGCTTTAACAAAGCACATGAGATGAGGATCTCCTTAATGTCAATTACATCTAAAACTTCCTGAAGGTGATCAATCTTGCAGGGATTACTTAGATTATGATAGCTCTAGAGAGAAAATCCCTATCAATCTTGTCTCGACATTCATCCCAATTCTAGGTAGAACACATTCTTGTCATTTTACAAATGATGATCCACACATGTCTCGACATTATTAAACACATCTCAAGCTTTATGTCATAAGGTTTATTGTCATTATCTTGGAGATGACAGGCACTAGCCATGTTAAATAGCATTCTTTAACCAAATAGGTTAGGTTGACCTTTCATCTTCATTAAAAGTGTTTCCCATCACTTTCCAAGTGTTTAGAGACTTTTATATGGGATAAGTTGTGGTTAAACTTTCAAGTCCATATTGGGCCTTAAGAATGACACCAATGTTAGGTCTCGTTTGAAAAGATGGCACAGTCTAAATATAATGTATTGTTAAATTGGACTACTCATTTTAAGTGTAGCACATCCACATCACTTACTATCCTATCTTAGTCATTTCTTAGATTCTTATGAAAACTTTTATTAGCTCCTCAGTTGATCATATTGTCTTTAGTCTTGGTTTTCTCATAAGAAACCGAATACTAGTCATATATTCAATTATCCCTCTAGCATAGTCAACTGTCATCTATGGAGCAATCTGTTCCATATGAAGCATATTCGTAACATTATTCATGAGCATCTATGTCATTCAAAAACTCAATGCAATCCACATTTGTAAACAACTCTATGTAATATCTTATAAATGATGTTAGTAGTGGAACGACACACTCCGCAACTGACTTTGGGGGGTTCATAAGTCAATTAGAATTGACTTGTAATCACATAGACATAAATTTATTTTCTATTGCTTTCTTGCACTAATCTCCATTAAACTAAGTCAACATGTTGTGAATTAAACTTTCACAAATTCAGTTTTACCTCGGGAGTGGGGCATATCTTCAAATTGTTAAAATCTAGTTATGGAAAACTCAACAATGATGGAATAATTGAAATTCAAATTCAAGTTGGTCGCAGGTGAGGATCAGTTGTGCACCACAGTACAGTCACTCAACTAGGTTCAGTCACACAACACACGGTTTAGTTGCACACCCTGTTCAATCGTGCATAGTTGCGCACTTAGTCACACATTCAATCACGCACTCAATCATGCATTCAGTCACATGCTCTCAGTCACGCATTCAATCTTCATATTTCAATTTGTTGATTTTCCTTGTCTTTTCAACTTTAGAGTTTAAGTTAACCGATTAATCCAAGTATAAAAGGTGTCGTTATCACATTTCTTGAAGATTGTCGAGGCCTCCCAATAACGTGCAAGGGATAGTGGCCAACCTAACTCTGGGATACAATCTATCTTGGGTAGAACCCTTGTCTATCTATGGATTTGTACTCTCCGAAAAAGACGAATGAATTCTCGTTGTTTTTATAGCCCAAAAGTCTAGGGTTTGATTTACAGATAATCCGGTAATATAACGGCGCTATAATATAGTTTTCTCAAATCAAATCATTCAAAATCAACGTGAGTTCCCACAAAGAGAATACCTGATCTCAAGAGAATATTGCTCTTATTTAAATCAAGTGATCTCCCTTGATAGAGAGTGCGATTCTAATAAGTCTTAAATCTCTCAAAAGAAGACAATTAAATTCAAGATCCGCATGCACAGTAAGAAGAGAGAAAGAGAGAGAGATCAAGAAGATGAATGTCATGAATAGTATCGCATTCCTTCTTATTCTTTTTCAGAGAGAATTCACTAGAATACACAGGAGCCTCTTTCTTCTTCTTCTTTTCTCTAAGATAACCCTAATGCAACTACCCATATCATACACTAAAGTATTTCTTCACTAAAAATCTCCCACTTTGATTTAGCTTAATCATATTTACAGGGGAAGAGGGTTACGGCTAACCTTAACATGAGAGAGTAGGGGAGTGTGGCAACCCTAGCCCACTCCCACACATCTCTTCCAAATAGGGAAGTATGGGAGAGGTTTGGTTGCCACTCCTCCTTCATATATTTAGTTTCCAAATACAAGATTTTTTCTTTACCAATATATATATATATATATATATATATATATATATATATATATATATATATATAAACAACT
>JAOXJP010158372.1:0-12953 GCA_025762735.1 Platanus orientalis
TGCCGGGCCTATGTAAATCTTGGTAGACTTAAATCCATGCCACCAATCACTAAGCCCATATTATGATATTAAAAAAAAAATGGCAACCAATCAAACGGTTGTGAGAGAGAATATCTTTTTCAATATTATATCATTAATTAGATAATAAAGCAAGAAGAACCACCACTTTCCATGATACAAAGGTAAGTCTCCTTGAAGATCACGATAAGAAGCATTGATAGAGTTTGTCTTTTAATCAAACTAAAACATGTACGTTATTTAGAAGAAGGTCGGGCACCTTGGTTCCCATCATCAATAGAATAACTCCATTGGACATCTTGGTTCCGATCACACAACCAAGAGTCACTTGGAGACTGAATATCAAACACCCATGTCTGTCATTTTGCCATTCTTAGCCGCCGGAAATCAAACACGGATAAGATGGAAATCATGCCATAAAATGGTTTCCAATTTGACTGGTTTCTTTGGCTGACCCTTGTTTTAACAACGGCTGCCATTAACATCTATTGATACAAATTCGAACCCTTTTCTGTCTTTATTGATTCCGTTTACTAAAAACGAACCAGTCTTTATTAGACGTATATGGACTTAAAAAACGGTGCCATTTTTTTTTTTTTTTTAAACAAATTTTAAAAGAAAATACCTTTTAAAACCACAAGATGTAAACCATTGCTTTGATACCACTTGTAAGACATTTTCATGTCTATAAAACATAATCATGCTTTTTACAATAGAAAATACATGGAAAACTAAAATAGAACTTATCTGTCATTGTAGTTCTTCCGAAGCTTTGAGACTATATTTCTTGTCTTGTCTTGTCTTCTATTCTCTACTACTCTTTCTTCTGCAATCGAATGATAAAATAACTTGTTGCATTCAACATAGTGAGAATATGGATCAAGACCTCTCTTTAAATAGAGTTGAAAGAGTCACTTATCACACCTCTTCCTTCTCTTACACATCTCTTCGTTTTGAAGAGATGTAACCGTTGGAGAAAAAGAGAAGATGTGTCATTTACGAAAATACACATTCTTATAAAATTCTTCAGTCTTTTAAACTGGCCAAATACATAAATATTGATACAGTACTACAAGGTGTACCATAGCCTTATATATACCATATGATCACAACATCAATGGGTTTATCCGGTCCGCTCATACTAAATCCTGCGTTTTGATCTATGTAAGCCCATATTATGAGAATAAAAATCTTACAATAATGGCTATGAGTTTGGGCTGCCTAAACTTGGCCTGAAACTCATTTTTTAAAAGTGGACCGAGTTTGCGCAGACTGCCTCGGGTAAGGAAAAATTTAATCAGACTTGCAGGTTTTGAATCATAATTTCTTTTCTTTTTTTTTAAATACATTACCTTGTATTATTTTTTGCCACTTCGGATCCTCTACTGCCCCTAAAGTCTAGTAATATGTTGTAATTGATTCATGGTCAAATTTGGGTGGGATTTTAAATATTTAATTAAGGGTTTTAAAAATTGCAACAAAATTGACCATGGATTGTGCTATAGACAATTGTAGCATTTTACTCGATTTTAGTTGCAGAAGAGAATTCAAAGTGACTTTTAGGTCCTGTTTGGGAACCATTCGAAGAATGCATTCCATGCATTCTTGGTTCCCAAAAATCGAAAAAATGAAATAATGGTGTTTAACAAACTGGAATGCATTTTGTAAATAGTTTCAAAAATAGCATTCTCTGACTTTGACCCTCGAGTCTCCGTGTTTATTTATTTTTCTTTTATTGTTTTGACTTTAGTCTCCTTCATATCTCTTTATTCTTTCAGTCATCAAGTCCTCACATCCCTCCCTAATTTTCAATCATCGAGCCCTCGCATCTCTCCTCCTCTCTCAGTCATAAGCCATCTGAAACGTTTCCGAATATTTGTTCCCCTTACTCTTTAGAGAAGGTGTAAAACATGTCAACTTCTTCGAGGGAACCAGTCCTCCAATTCAAAGATAACAAAGGAAACAAACATTTTTCTTCCCTCTATTTCATTCACATCCCATTATTTAAATACAACTTATCAACAGTCTTCTTGTGTATCCACTCAAAATATGTTTGATTCACAATAACGATTGACTAGCAACAAACCTATCTAAACAACCTTGACTGAACTTATCCTATCTAAACGACCTTGACTCTTGACTGATTCAAACTGGACTCAACAACGTTGACTCACAACCCTACAACATAGACACATAACACCATCACATCTGTATCTACTATAATCTCATCTAGAAAACTCTCCGACCGAATCACATACCTGCTTATAGGGTTTTGACAGATTAGAGCATGACGTTATGACCTCCATCAAAATCGAGCAAGGGATTCAATCGTTGTTGCCTGCATCTACCCTCTTTTTTATCAAAGAATGACGTTGTTCCATTTATTTGGATAGATCTTGAGCGAACGGCCTCCCAAAATTTCTTAATCCAATAACATGTTCTTCTTCAGCGATTTCACACTTCAGTAATGCCTCTCTATCTATTTGTCTCTCTATCGTCGTTTATGGATTTCGTCTATCCATTTGATCGCTCTCCCATTTTGTCGCTATCTCTCTCTCTCTCTCTCTCTCTCTCCATCTAGTCTCTTTCTCGCGGCCCTTTGTTCTCTCTCTTGTTAATTTCTTAGTTCGTCTGTTTCTTTTCTCATCTCTTTTTCCTTGCTTTCTTTCTTTGGTCTTGAATCTTTTTCATGTTTGATCAGATACATGCCACAATTTTTTAGCCTTTAGGGGCCAAATGGATTCACCATAACAAAATGTATGTCGGTGTTTTTTTTCCCTTCAATTTGTGTTATATTCCATTGGAGAACCAAAGGTACATGAAGTTATTGGTATTGTGCCATTATCTTTCATGTGTTGTTAATTGACTGTTTCCAATAGATAACAACATAGGCAAATAACTAATGGTTATGGGCATGAAAATTGATGTATATTTCACATATTGTTAGTTGGCTGTGGCATCTTTCATGTTACAGCCAACCTACTGCTGACAAGAAATTTTTTTTTGATTAGTCTTATGTGGTTGCCAAAAATCATTCTCTTAAAAAAAATCATGAATATTACCAAACACTCATTTAGCTGATGAATGACTCCAAAAAATGAAAAATCAATAGAATTCATTTTGTTGATTCTAGAAGAGAATCTAGATAATGGTTCCCAAATAGTGCCTTAACTATTCTCCGGCTTTTAGCTATTAATTGACCTTATTTAGGAAGTAAACAACCATCATTTGCATTATTTAGTGGCCATTACTAGTGAACATACAAAGTGTAACAATTGCATATATTTAATAGGGCTAAGTCTATAGGCCTATGTCCACAGAGCCCAAAATAGAGTTCAGACTAAGATTTAGAACGAGGCCTAAGCTACATGGGTGTTAATGAGCCAAGCTTTGCTTAGCTCAACTTAAGCTCATTACAGGAAAATTAGGCTCAGGCTTGGCTTAGGTTTATCATGAGTTTGAGGTACCAAACTCAGGCTCATGTCAGGTTCTTAAAGGCAACCTTGGCTAAAGTTTGGTTAAGTTATCTAAAATCAAGTTTAATAATTGACAACCAACAACCTAATAGCCCATTACCAAATCTACAAATTTTCTAGTCTACATATAATATTTTCATACATGTTGTCTTCATTGAACAATAATGGAGACAAACATTGGTGTAATTAAATATGTGGCCACACCATGGGTTGACACATGGTATGCATAAGGTTATGAGTGTTAAAAAAGGTGTTTGATGATGCACAAAATGTTCTCCTCAAGTGATCACATGGCCGACCAGATTTCCGAGCTCTTACAAACACAAACAAGGGACAGATCCTTAAGAAGATCACCGTTGTGGTGCTGGCCTAAGTCTGTAATACCTCGCATTTCATTCTAAGGGGAAAATGGTAATTTTTCCTTTTAAGGTTAAAATTGTCATTGCACATATGTTAGACAAACCTTAAAGTGGCTTAGGGACCATTTGGACCAAGCTTGAAGTGTAAAACCGAAGTTGGGCCTCAAACTTGTCAAGTTCAAAAATTATATTGATTGCATATTTGGGGTAATTTCCCAGACCCACTGACATCAATCCCAAGTTAACTAGAGTCTGAGCTATGCCTTGTTGGAAAGGTCTTCGAATCTTCTTTCCAATGCAACAAATGACACTTAAGTGTTTGTGTTGAAGAATTCTGAAAAACGGGGCACAACACATGTTTCAAATCGGTTATGAACATGGGTAAGTATTCAAGAACTTTTCAAATCGGTTATAGATCATACAATCAATTTGCAGTGCAATCGATTGTAATATTTGTAATTGATTTGAAGTGTAATCGATTTGAGATATGCTGAATTTGTTGGAAAAATTATATTTTATGCCATTTTTTTACTTTATTTTCACCCATCGAACCCCCACTCATGTGAGATTTTGTCTAGGAAGATTAAAACCCTAATAAGACCTCATTTAAGTCATTTTACCTTATTATAACAAATGAGAAAAGGCTCAGTGAGGATTAGGAAAGTTTTTTAGCAAGGAGAATGAGTTTCTTTTTCAATTAGGTAAGTTCCACTCCCAACTTTGAAAATGTACTAGATTATGTCTAAATGAGCATGAGTTCCTATTTCTCTACTTTGGAAAATGGTTTCTAACTATGGACTTGTTTGTTTACTCATAGAGAAAAGAAGGTTGGACCAAGGCAAAGGGGTTTTGGAGGAGGATCCTCTTGTGTATTAAAGGTTTGAGTATTTTGGTGAGTAGATATATTGTTTATATTGCACTTTTTCTTCCTTGGTTCATAGAAATATGATTTCATTTTATGTGTGCTAAGATTTATGGATTCTAATCTCTATGAGAATGGTTTGTGAGTGAATATGTTATTTATACTGTACTTTTCCTTTCTAGGTTCATAGAAATATGATTCCATTCTATGTGTGTTAAGATTTGTGGATTCTAATATCTATAAGAATGGTTTGTGAGTGGCTATATTGTTTATAATATATTTTTTCTTCATAGGTTCATATAAATATGACTTCATTTTATGTGTGCTAAGACTTGTGAATTCTAATCTCTATGAGAATGGTTTATGAGTTGGATATATTGTTTATACATATTTTCCTTTTCTAGGATCTTAGATTTGATGTTTGTGGGTTATATTTTGGTGGATTCATCTTTATTTCCTTTTGAGAATGTTGATTTCTTAGTGATTGATTATGATTCCTTGATATAAGCGTATTGGTTAGTGCTTCATTATTGGTTTCCATGATGTTCTTAGATTAAGGAGTTGTGATACTGTTAATGGAGCTTTGTGGGATGGTTAGGATGATCTCTATTCTATGTGATGAAGTTTAGGAGTTTGATTTACTTGTGATGTAGAGTGTGAAAGGTTTCTTATGGTAAAAATTGAGTTTTCCCTTTGGTTTCTTTTGAATTCCTTAAATCTTGCACTCTATATGGTTGATGAAATGTCTCTTACAGATTTTTTATATTATACACATGTTTCTTGGATGTCTTTTGATTCCTTGCATAAGCCTAATGCCTCTTGTGATAGATTTTCTCAAATATATGTTAGCTTATGACAATTTGTGATGCTCTATTGACTTCTTATGTTAGTTTATTACTTTCTTTGGTATGTTTCATTTGATTCATGTTATACCATGATGAAATGTGTAAATTCTATTGATCCTCATGTGGCCACATTACTATTTACATCATGCAATATCTCTTAGTGGCATATGCATTTTATCATAGACATGGTTTACTTCGGGATTTTCATGTGACTCTTTATACGGGATATCTACATGAGTTTTTGAAAATGATTTGAAACACTTGATTTTTAAGCTACATAAACTTTGTTTTAAAATGATTTTATATCCATGAACATTCCTTATGCCCGTAGTTATGGGTCAAACACATTTACTTGAATATTAACATTTGACCCTTTTCATGTGATCTTCTACTACTTCCTTGGACTTTTAATGGGATGAAACATGTAAATATTTCAAATGGTATAATTATGTAGTATTTACCTTATTTTATAAACATGGTTTTGGAATGTGGTTTTGGATGTGAGGATTTGATATAATACCCTTATGCGAGAATATGCCCCATTAGGCCTAAAGACCTATAAGTGGGTTGGTCTTTGTGACTTTTAAATATATGTATGGTCACCCCATAGACCTTTATTTGGGTTGGCTAGATGTAGCCCCATAGACCCCTATATGGGTTGCCCCTCATGGGCTTGAAGACCCTTTTATGAGTTTCCCTTTTGTGGGCCTGTAGACCCCTTTGTGGGTTAGCCTTTATGGCTTTAGGTACCCAATCATCGGGTCACATTAATAGGTGAAGATGGTTGTCGTGCCCATTGGTCTTATGGCCTCGAAGACCCCTTTGTGGGTTAGCCTTCATGGCATTAGGTACTCAATCACTATGTCACATTAATAGGTAAAAACGACCCTAGTGGCCGAACATATGTGATGTGATGTGCTATGTCAGAGACCCTTATTTGGGTTACGTGATTCGCTTTGTCAAAGACCTTTTATGGTTTATATACATGATATGCATTGTCAGAGACTTCATATGGTTTATGTGATTTATTTTGTCAGAGACCTTTCATGGTTGATTTACACTTAGATACGATATGCGATGAGACAGTATTATGATTTGCATGTGACATATGCACGATTCAGCCTGATCTACTTTAGATATTCTAGTGATTATCTTGTAACCTATGTGTACTCGAATCATAGTAAGAAGGATACATGTTTAGTAAAGTTGATGTACTCTTATTCTTGCTTTGATTCTTCAGTTATCTTGATTATTCTTATTTGCTATTATGATTATCTTTGATCTCTTTTAGTGTTGTATAAATTGTATACCCTCTCACTAAGCTCATCAAGTTTACCCTAATTGACATCACCCGTAGATGTGTAAGCATACAGGTCAGACTACGCCTTGGGATAGATAAGAGATGGTAGGAAGTTGGCCTTATTATTTAGTTTTCATTTTGGTTTTGTTCTTAGACTTTATTTTACTGAGATGAGGGATGTACTTATGATACTTGTTATGCCCTTGGGTCCATGGAATAACTGTACTCTTATAAGCATGTTTGGCCTGTTACTTTTGGGTGATTGAGATGTTTCTACTTTTATACTGATCATATATATATTCTACTGCACTTATTAGATTGTCATTGATTTTATTATTCCGTTGTGATGTGATATGCTGGAAATGGACATAAAGGACAATGAATCAAATTTATAAGAGCAATTATGTAATTAAGTAAGAGGGTTAATGACATGTTTTGAGCTCGTTAGTCTCTCTGTTATGATAAACGGGTTCAGGGTGGGTCATTCCCATGTTAGGATCCGAACTCGACTCACATCATGACTCATGGATTTGAGTCGTGACAAAGTCTCTCCGATGCTGAAGTCAGAGTTTCTCCAGGAGAATAATAATAACTTGCCTTTTAGGATTTTTTATGTTAGTGTATTGTCAAGCTCATTCAAAATGAGAGTGTAGTGAAGGTGTGTGTGGGGGGTAAAAGGTTGTACATGCATTAAGAGATGAATCAAATGAAAATCAACCCAAGGCACATCAACTGCACCTGAAGACTCACAACCAGAAAAGCAAAGCTCACATTGGTGTTGAATCTGTACTTAGGGAACATTCAACAGGTAAAGCAATAAGTGTAAAAAACCAATAAAAACATAGTATGGTTGAGCAGAAGACCACCCCCAAGACCTTAGAACAGCCTTGCAGTAAATGGTAACAAATTGGACTCAACAAGCTCAAAAAAATAGAGTTCAGAAAAAAATGATTGGTCACAGGTCCATTTGAACCGGTCAGGCAGAACACCCCCTAAGGGGTAGGTGCATGACCGGTCATGGTGCAAGCGGGACCGGCCATGACAGAACTTAAGAATTTTGGTGCCCCAAAAAGGCAGGATCGGTCCTGCTTTAACCATGACCGGTCAGGCAGAAAGCACCCTGAGGGGTGGGTGCCAGGACTGGTCCAGTTTGAAGCCATGACCGGTCCTAAACGGAAATATATAACTTTTGGCCATTTTCATTCTGCGATTTTGCAAGATTTTTTTAGATAAATTTGGTATGTCTCTCTAGGGTTTTTGAGAGCACATATATATACCTAATCTTCTATGAAATCATTAAGAAACAAAAGATAAAAATAAACCTTGAAAAGAACGAGTGTTCAAGCAAAGAAAAGTTTTCAACTACTATCTTGTAAACCGTGTGTTGCACTCAAGGAAGCTTGAATCACTAAACTCTCATTGAATCAAAATTCATCATTGTTGAAGAGTTGTGATTGATAGGTTAAATCCCACGAAACAACAATGAAAGCTTCGAGAATAAACCCTTTTGAGGTAATCCAAGCTTGAGTTTGAGATTCATTAACTTGTACCATTAATATTGTGAGTTATATTAATACTGTTGATTGCATAGTTTATTGATTGGAATATTGATATCTGCTAGCAAGTGGCAAATCATCTTCATTTAATTATTATATCTATCAGCCGATCAAGAGGCATCTGAAAGTGTAGAGAAACCCTCTATAATTATTGAAATATTGACTTTAGTAAAATCATCCTATTGAGAGGCATGCACTGAATAGAGATTTATTTCTCAAATCATTTGAATATATAATTGTTGAGCCTTCGTCGGAGATACCAGAGGTGTTGCTTTTTTCTGCTGTCGGAGACACTAAACCATACGGTGTGTAGGTTTTTCTGTTTGTTTAATCTTTCTTATAATATTGTTTTAATATTATTAATGAAATTAAACTACTATGTGAGGAGCTTTCGATAGTGGACGTAGGCCCGTAGTGTCGAACCACTTTAAATTCTTTGTATTATCTTATGGTGAAAAAAAATTGGTACTTACATTAAATGATATGATTGCTCATTCAATTTTGTGTCTACAATACCTGTGAAAACAAATGAACCATAAAAATGAGTGTTAAAAATTGAATATCCTATTCACCCCCTCTAGGATAGTTTATGATAGGAATTTCAATTGGTATCAAAGCGGATTGCTCTTGTACGAGTGTAACACCATGAGTAGATCCTTTAACATGTCCTTAAACACTCATGGCCGCTAAAGATGAAGGTTATGTCCTAAACTGCCCACCTTACGTTGATGGGTTAAACTATACCTATTGGAAGGAATGTATGATCATTTATTTTAGGTCCATGGAAACTGGTGTTTGGTCATCAGTTGTAAATGGATTCAAAGTACCCAAGGACAAAACTGAAGTCGAGTGGTATGCAAATGAACATAAGGCAAATTCACTAAACTATAAAGCTCTAAATATCATAGTATGTGCTCCAACTAGAAGAATTTAATAGATTGTCTAGCCTTCATACAACAAAGGAGGTTTGAGATCTCCTTGAAGTCACTCAAGAAAGAACAAATCTGGTCAAGCAATCTAAACTCTAGATGCTAACCACATGGTTTAAGGCCCTCAGGATGGAGGAAGATGAAAAATTCATCGACTTCCATACAAGAGTCCAAGGCATCATCAACTCGATGAGAGGACTTGGGAAGACATCAAAGACCCTAAAATAATCAGAAAATTCTTAGGTCACTACCTAAGAGGTTCCATCCCAAAATCATTGCCATAGAAGAATGCCATGATCTTGACAAACTCAAACTAAAATAACTTATAGGGTCTATACAAACCTTTGAACTAAAATTTATAACATCTAGCAAGAAGAAAGGGATTGCCTTGAAAATGAAGGAAAATCCTATTTCGGATGAATATTTGAATGAAAAAATGGTCTTACTTGTAAATAGGTTTAAGAAAGTGATGAAAGGGAATGGGAGGAAGTTTAGAAAAAAAAACCACCTTTAAACCAACAAAATCAATCTCCTAGGAGAAAGACATTCACTAGGGAAGAACCAAGCTATTATGGGTGTAAGGGTCGAGGTCACTTTGTTTTGAATGTGTAAACAAGAAGAAGAAAAATGTGACTAAGGATAAAGCAATGACTGTTACTTGGGACAATGACACAGATGAGTCCGAAGATAAATACCAAGATAGTGAAGATGAGTCTTCACATGAAATAAGAGCATTTATTTTTTTCACTGAGGGAATACTTGATGTTTCCCAAAGTGACAATGAAGAAGACGAGGAGGAAGAAGAAGAAGGGGAAGAATATTTACAGGATGCCTTTAATGAACTATACAATGAATGTGTGAGGTTGGCTAAGACGAACAAGGAGCTTAGGAAAGAAGTGAGTGCATTGTTTGAGAAATCAGCCTCCTTGGAAAAACACTTCTTCAAGCACAACAAAATTTGTCTCCTGAATTAGGAAAAGAATGTATTCTAGAAGATGTAAATCTTAGAGAAAAAAAACGAGGAGTTAGAACTAAAAGAAATGTATCTAGATATGAAACTCAATGAATTAAATATCGTCTTATATCATGAGAGGAATGAGAAAGACATGTTAGTTGTATGAAAATACCAAACTTATTAATGAGATTAGATCACTTGAAGAACACAAAAGGAAATCCATAAGACTTATCACTCAAAGAAATGAAAATTTTGAACGTACGCTAACCATGGGTAGAGAGAGTGGTGATAGGAGGGGACTGAGATTTGAATATGAAGATTTAAAGTATAATTCTCAATCCTCTAACCAAGGTGCAAGAAATGCCTTTATGAAAGGAAAATGAAAGAAATATCCAATTGCACCTAAGTCCACCCAAAATAAGAAGAGACCAACTTATGTGGAAACGGGTAAGGCTGTCCAAGAAGCATCCACCTCTAGACATCAACCCACTTCAAAAGGCAAAACATTTTTTTCTAAAAAAAATAGAAAGGAAATAACTAAGAATTTCCAACACACAACTTCTCACTCTATGAGTACAAATGTCATATGTTACCATTGCGGATTACTAGGACATATATGAAATTTGAGTGTAGGAAGAAAGAACATGATTTGAAATATCAAAAAACTCATGTAAACATAAAGAAGGAATATGATAGGAAAATTAGAAAAATGAACTACTTTCAAAAATTAGAAAACACAAGTTTAGAGTATAAGAAGAAAATGGATCAAGTTAAAAGATCTGAGACTAGGCAAATGTGGGTCAAGAAGACCTGGGTTTATAAGGAATATCATAAGTGTCTAGTTATTCACACCGCTCTAGGAGCACAAAACACTTCAAAATGGTACTTGGACAGTGGATGTTCAAGACATATAACTAGAGATAAATCTCTCTTTAGTCAATATGAAGAGAGAGTGGATGATAGTGTCACTTTTGGTGATGGGAATGCAACCAAAATAGTTGGTATAGGATCTATTGAGACACTGTGACTCCCTAAAAGGAAGTAACGTGGACGGTTTGTTCATCCCCATGAACTATCTCTCTGAACTGAACCTGCCAAGGATCCCATGCTATAGGGCGCCATCTGAAAGGGGGCTAAAACATGGGTAAGCTATAAAGCCAGTGAGAGAACATACATAATGTCTCACGGAATAAATCGTATGTCACGAGTACGAAATGATACCAAATTTAGTCATATGAATATATAAGAGTTGACTAACTACAACAATTATTAGAATCTAATAAGAGTGTAAAAGTAATAAGCCAAATCAATAATAGTTTATAACTGAAATAAAAAAGAGTAACTTATAAGGAAAGTGCAACATGTAATGTAAATATCTGTTTCAAAAATACTCTTAAATAAATAGGCCTTATCACCTCTCAAATAAGTTGCCTTAGCTAATAGATCTCAAAATTAATGCATGCTCATAGAAGCCTAATACAACTCTCAACTCATGTAACCCATGAAAGGTTTTCACCAAAACACACCTCGGATCAAAATAACTCAACCTATGTAGGGTTCCTGAACCAAATTTCATTAAAACACCTCGTACTAAATCCAACAGATTAGCCCACATAGGGCTTCTAACAAAACTAAAATCATGTAACCCGTGTAGGGTCTCTACAAAATGGAAATCTTGTATGACCCATGTAGGGTCCTTGACAAAACTAAAATCTCAAACAGAAATGGTAGGCAACTAGTGCCGTCTTCACCTATTAATGTCACCTGGTGATTGAGTCCATAAATGGGGTCATAAGACCAATATAGCCCACAAAAATCCCCTAGGGTATCAAGGGATATCCCGCAAATATCCCATAGGGCATCAATGGTTGTGGGTAACTAGTGTTGTCTTCACCTATTGACGTGACCTGGTGATTGAATACCTGAACTGAAATGGGTCAATAAACCAATATAACCTACCAAAATCCCCTAAGGCGTTAAGGGTTAGCCTGCAAAAATCCTCAAGGGCATCAAAGGTTGGTGGACAACTGATGCCGTCTTCACCTATTAATGCCACCCGGTGATTGAGTCCAAAACAAAATCCTTGAAATCTGAATGGTACTTTAAAATCAATGCATATATAGAGTAATATGTAATAGCATAAAGATACAATGCAAGATAAATTCAGATAACAAGAGAGACCAAGCGGAAAGTAGTAGTTCATACTCACACCAAAATCAAGTGCTCGGAAGTTCCACTTCTAACTTTCCAAAACCAATGATAGTGTAAAAGTCCCAAACAAGTCATACATGAGGATGCAAGGATACTAATATGGAGCTCATCAAATTAAGTCTAAGTGGATATAATCAAGTGGAAAGCATATTATTCACATCAATGAGAAACTAGCATACAAGATAGCACAAACAATAAAGCTCGGAGTCAGTTAAGGTAAGTAACGACTACCAACTAGTAATGATGATATGGATAGGAATTTCATCTATAGGGAAATCAAGGCAAACATGAAGCATGAGGAGTAGAAATCATTTTCCCCTTTTTACTTTCATACTGATTCAACCTTCTTACCTTTAATCATACAAAGAAGCTTAGGATTTCAATGAATTCATGATAGTAGCAAGGTAGAATAATTAAATCTTAACTAATACATACACAAATC
>JAOXJP010158383.1:0-12953 GCA_025762735.1 Platanus orientalis
GTAATGCTCCCCAATACCTTGGGGATTTCCCCTGATAAGCGGTTTCCAACAAGAGAGCTGCATTCACAATTCTCAGTTAATGCTGTTTTTTTTTTTTTCTTTCCTAAATGATAATTTCATTTGATAAACTTAAAAAATGAGGAGATGTTTACATAAACTTCAATTTCTTCATGAGAGCCCATTCGGTTGGTATATTACCAGTAAGGTAGTTGCGGGTAAAATCACTGTAAAGGAGATAAAATCGGTTTACAGTTAGCATATAATTGTAAATATTTCCTTTTATTTTGTTTAGGCACAACGTAAAAAACTGGTTTACATCAGAAATTAACCAACACCATTTGTGTAGGCTCTTACATATGTTCGAGGTACGGAAGTTTGACCAGTTCTGGTGGAAGCATGCCTGATAGATTCTGATTTTTGAGAACTCTGTCATGCAAGAAGATTTTTAGCTAATTGATTCTTAAGAATAAACAAATTTTAAAATGTAAATATAGGAATATAGGGCTGTCAATCAGAACTCAGCCTGAAATGTTTTACCTGAGCCCTAATAAACTTTGGGCTTAAAAGTTGGGTCCAAACTCAGCCAGTTTTAAAAAAAGGGCTTCAGAATGAATTTTAAGGTTAGTTTTAGGTCCATAATTTTCCTTAATGCATATTGTATGAGTGTGTTTTTTTTCTCAATAGTTGACACTTGAACTATTTGATGATAGTAAATTTGTTAAAAATATATGGATCCAAAAAGAATAATATATATATATATATATATATTAAAAATTGGGCCTAAACTTAGCCCAGCCTGAAATTAGGTTGGTCTAACCATATTATTTTTCAGGCCGGACATGTCGGGCTTCGGGCCAACCCGGCCCAATTGATAGCCTTATATGAATATTAAGCTGTTATAATGGTCACGATATATCATTGATATAATTTCATGGCCAAGTCTTCCCACCATCTTCCCAGTATATACTTTACAAAATCTTTAAAGGATATTAATTAAAAGCTAGGAAGGAGTTAAAACAATTAAAGAGGGAGTGGCAATAGTGATACTTAAGTCACAAATAGATGTTTACCTAGATTCCAATTATATGGGCACATACAATTGGGTTGGCAATGAAAAATGCTCAACCTGTACCCAAATTGTATATTAACTGTGTTACAAAATGTCAACCCATACATCATATGGGGTAGGTGGAAAAATTATTGAGGGGAAATCATCTACAATCTGAACAGTCATATCACAGCCACATGAGTGGTTGTGATTTGACTGAAATCTGAAATTCAAATCTCAAGGGTGTCAACACAACCACTTTTGTGGCTGTGATAGGCCCATTTGGACTATAGAGTGATTTCAAACTGTAGATGATTTTTCCTTCAAAATATTGGTTGGGTTGGATAGGATTTGGTTAAGCAATGCCAATCTGAAGTGGACCAGTTTATTAATTGGATTAGGATATTACATCATAACATGGAAGAAAACTAGAGGTGGTGTGGTCAAATCGAGAAATGGCCAACCTTGTTATTTTCTTTTTGTGAGTTCCAAGCATAGTTTTAAAGAATTGAATTGAATCGGATGGCCAAAACCAATTTGATTGGAACCAGGCCACTTTTGGGTTCTTTGCAGTCTCAAAACTGGATAATAAAAAGATTAACCAATCGCTTTGTAAACCATCCATTCTTTTTAATGAATTAGTTAGTTTTTAAAACAAATATCTTTAACATAGTTATAAAAACCCTAGGTATATTAAACCCCTATAGACCCACTTCCAGTGTGGTCAAATTCTTAGGTGGGTCCTGGTCATTGCTAGACTCTAGGTGTGGGTTAATTAGGTTTGGAAGGTTCATTCCAAGGCTTAAGTATAAGTTAAATGGTGATTGTGGTGTGGGCCTCCCAATGTCTACTTGCTTACTAATATCCATGCTTGATCATGATCAAGTGTTTAGATAGTACATGAGTCAAAGTCAAAGATTTCTTCCCTTTATAGAAAAGTGGACCTAGTGTTATTTTATTATCAAAGCTGAACTCAAGACAATATTTCAAGTTGCTTATATATCCAATCTTAAATGGTTTAACGTTTTTTGATTTGTCAGGATCAACCTGAACATAGTTCTGCTAGGGGTTGTATGTGTGCAAGGTCTCTTCCTTAACAGTCAGAGGATAGTTACTTTTAAGGAGAGTAGTTTAGGGATATGTTCAATTTAGTACATTGTGAATACTTATATAGTATTCCATGCTACATAAATCAAGTAAATAAAATAACCAAAAAGGGAAAAGTCTCTGGTATACCAAGAAAGTCTAAGAGGAAGCATATTTGAGATTGGTTGAACATTGGAGGTCCAAGGTAAGAGGTGGGATGTTCTAATGCCTGATTGGTATCCTGGGCACTCAACACCCAATTGTGACATGCCATAACTCCTAATCATGAACAAGCATTGGTGTCAAAAGTGGTTCAAACCAATTTTGATGTGATGGTGATGGATCTAGTTCATTCCCCTAACATGTCCTTTGGTCCGTTGTGCCTTGAGGATTCAAGTTTAAGGATGAAAGTGTCTAAGGACTGACCTTAACCTAAGCCCTCAATGCTTGATTTTCCAAGTGTGCCAACGGATGATTGCACATACATGCTCATCAATCAGACATTGAACTAGAAAACAAGGCTTACTATAGGGTGGCTTATAGGTGGATTAGAACATAAGCTTAGTCATGCAAATTCAAGCAAGTAGGAAGGGAATACTCACAATGGGTGGTCTTGTAGCTCATCTCATGAACCATAAAGCTCATAAATTGGTATGGTATGTAAAGTAAATATATAAACATATGGAATCAAGTTCGTACATACAAGAAGACATGAAAAACAAGAGGAGAATTCTATTGTAAGGATGGAGACATGATCATGGAAGAGAGAAGATGTCATAAAACATAATAAAACATGGACTCAAGGCATGATAAAAATACAAGAGATATGTCTTATCGAGATACAGAATAACATGACAAATATGGGTATGGAAATGTCATGTTAGAATAATATGGAAGGCATGATCAATAAATAAAATAAGGCATATGGAATTAGGAGCACATTGGTGAGGAGTTGGGTCCCACACGGGTCCACCAAGAGGGAAGCATATAAGTGTCTTGGGGGCCTAACCCCTCTTTGTACTTAATGCCTAATTGTGCATGTCTGCATGATCATGTGTTAGGCAGAAACTGTATAATCAAGGTTTACCTTTCTACCAGTTCATACTTTAATGAGTAGTCCAAAGGCCATGAAAGTGGGAAGGGAGCTGGAGTACACCCATAGGATGTATTTGGGAGCTCCTGAATAACAAATAAATGAAAATAAACTAGACTAAACACATCAAACGTAAATATACATATCATGTAAGAGTGAAAACCAAGTGAAAAAAAAAACTGGTAGAGGTACTTGGTGTTAGGGCTTCGTGAAGAGATTGTAAGAGCTTTAAGACAACATAAAGAAATTGAGAAAAAAGATAAAATAGTGGGAAATCTCTCAACATGGTTCCAACTACAGCAAGACACTGTTGTACTACTTGAAATATCTAAAAATTCTAATTAAGGCCTTAAGAGAAGAGTGGGAAAAGAAAGCTGAAGCTTGCACACTTTGAGGCCGCATCCACACAGATATATTGTGTAAAAATTGCCTTCTTCTAACCCTTCAAACATTAGGAAAAGGTGTTTATTTATAAAACTTTTATAAATTTTGGTTTAGGTTAAATTTGGATTGAATTTGCATTATGTTTAGCTTGGGTTGGACCATGTTGAACCAAGTTTGGACTGAATTAAGTTTGAATTTGGGTTGTGCTTTCATTTAGACTAATTTGGATTTCTCTAGACTTTTTTATAGCTGTAAGATGTGTGACATTTGACATGAGGTGGTGGAGGAAGAGATGAATACATGTGCTTCAATATGCACCAATGAGAGGCTTGACAAGGGGCACTGGTATGATGAGGGGAAAGGGGATTAGCTTAATCATCAAGAGATGTCGTGAGATGAGTGGGTGTGATGGGTTATGATCATTAAGAGGATAGTAAAATGAAGGGTGTGATGGGCTTAATCATTAAGAGGGTATTGAGATGGATAGTTGTGAGGAACCATGTTGGCAAGGGAAATGATGGATGGAAAGAGGGTGTAAGAGAGGAGTTGATGGGGGGGGGGAAGAGAAGGTGTAAGAGTAGCATGATGAATCTTGAAAGAATTAAGAGGGGGGACATGTGGTGAGGGCATTGATGGGGAGAGAGAGGTGCTGGGAGGAGAGAGGGTGTAAGAGATGTGATGATGGGTTAGGGTTGATGCAGTAAATGGGCTAATGGATTTTGTAATGGATTCTATTAATGATGCAGTAAACCTTTGATTTTTACGTGAATTTGGTGTGGGCCCACCTTTCAGTCTTTCTTTCGATCTCCGACGGCATGAATGGATTGTACTTTTCATGCTTTTTTAAATATTTCAAAGATAGGTAAAATCGGATTTGTGTACCGCTATTTGCAAACTAACGCATGCTTGACATCCTAAAGATTTGGAAAACTTCATATTGGATTTTTAAGGAGTAAATTGAAGGAATTGTATTTTGTAGTCTTCATAGATAATGTGTGGGTTAGACTGTTGGAGATTCTGTAACTAACAATAAGTCAATCTGACATATGTGCATGGAGAAATGTAGAATGCTAGCTTTTGGGTGAAAACCACATTTTCCCTAATCAATTAGGTTCAATTTGAGACAACATTGTTGTGAGTTTTGGGACAACATTGTTGTTACAATTGAAATTTTTTTACATTCTAATAAAGGATTTAAGGCCCTAAATTTTGTCTATGATTTGATTATAACCTTAAAAACATTTTCAAAGTGTTGAAAATTATTTTAAATCCTTTTTCATATTTTTTTACCTTGCTCCAACATAAAATACCAAAACCAGAATTTTTCTGCACATGATCATGAAGCCTACTTTAAGCCATTGTTTAAACATGGTGCTTGTACTGTTTTGTCTAGCTATCAACCTTGTTTAGACCTCTCAATATCCTCTAAACGGACATATAAACCACCCTTAAAGTCCACTGTTCAAAAGAACCCAAATTGGTCATCTAAGTTGCTTGATGATTATATGTGATGAATGCTGGATTTGGTTATGTGGTTTATTATTTTATGCATGTTTAATGTTTAATGTTTCTTGATTTTATACTCTAATATGTATGCATGCTAGAACTCATTTAAATGAATCATAACCTGACTTTAGGTGTACTTTATTGATGAGTAGAAACCTAGATTCTATCTTTGACATTAATCCTAAAAGTTAGGTTCTTAACTCTTCACTTTTATAACATCATGTACATGTTGCATCAAATGGGTGTCCCCATATGCATTACCCTAGTATATGTTTGTCCTGCATCAAATTGGTATTAGAGCCAGGTTAGGGTGTCATGCATTACCTTAATGTGTTCGTCCCACATCATAAATTTTTTGTTGACCTTTTGAAGGAAAAAAAGGTAAAATATGATGTTGGGGGTAAACATGAACTTTGTAGACCTCTGATTTCTAGAGGTTTTGTGATAAGTATAATACCCTGCATCCATTTTAGGTATGTCTTAGAGTTTCAGACTTGACATCATGTGTCTAATTATGGAACCTTTGTATTTTGAGCATGAGGGCTAACCTTGGTGCTCTAGATGCCTAGGTAGGTTAAGAAGAGATTTGAGGCCAATAGATTACTTAGGTTGGACTTGGGAAACCTAAAAATTCAAAATTCAAAATTTAACCTTGGTGATCAATCACAAAAATGGTGATCGATTATGATAAGAGAATTAACTAGACATGAAAAGCCCGTAGGCCATGCACTGAAGTCATGATTGATCACCATGATCAATCACTAAGGATGGTGATTGATCATCACTTTTCGTGATTGATCACCAGAGAACAAAATTATCCTCAATTCGTACCACATGTGATTTCATCCCAATCTCATATGGGGCCCATATGTGATGGCCTAAAACCTTATTTTTGCGCCATTTAGGTTTAAAACATGGACTTAAGGGTAGAATTTAGGACAAAGGAGAAAGAGTCTCCCCATTTGGCTGGGGTAACGCATGAAAGCTCTTACCATGAAAGGACCTTCTTATTTTTGTGATTTCCATTAGTTTTACACTAAGATCTTGGTAACATTAGTGATCTATATCATTTGTTTACAATTGGTGAAGCTTTAGAGGATCTTTGGAGGAAAAAGGCGAAAGGAAAAGGGTTTCAGAAAGGAAATTTTAGATCCAAGTGGTTAAAAGTTAAGTGATTATACAAGATATAACCTATTTTTACTCTTAGGTTCTTATTTATATGCTTCCTTAACGTTGTTTTAAGGTTTTGATGCAAAAGCTCCATAGATTTCAAGGTTTTAAACATGTAGATGGTTTCACCTTACATGTTTATGATCTATCCTGCTAAAATACTATAGTTCCTTGTCTATTCATGTTAGTTTCATATGATCCCATGTTTTCTATGTTTGGATCCCTAAATTCTATGATGTGATTTGTCCTTTTGGCATGCCTTGGTAGCCAACACAAGTAAATTTCATCCACGTTTCTTAAATAAGTTTTGCACAATAATTTCTATGGGTTCTGACATAAAGATTTGAAGTATTTACATCACTATACTTTCATTCTATAACTGTATTTGTATTGAAACATTTTTTTAGATTCTATAGCTCCTTTATATACCCCATAGTAAGGTCTAAGAACTTAGGATTCCATGCATTTTGATGTGTCACATGCTTTATATACATTGACAATTGGTTTCAAGGTTGAACTACAAATTTGTGAAGACATGTATCTTTATATTTTTGAAGATTGAAGGAATTGCATATTGACTATTTGTTTAATTCTCAATCGGATAGGTATATGTTTGTTTCATTATGTCCTTGTCTTAGGGAATAATGCAGTCACTATCCTTGTTCTAGGGAATAATGTGGGAACTACCCTTATCCTGCAAGAATAATATGAGGACTAGATAAACCCTTGTTCTAAGGAATAACATGGGAACTACCCTTGTCATGGGAGAATAATATGAGGACTAGATAAGCTCTTGTTCTAGGGAATAACATGGGAACTACCCTTGTCATGGGGGAATAATATGAGGACTAGATAAACCCTTGTTTTAGGGAATAATGTGGGAACTAGCCTTGTCCTAGGAAAATAATGTGAGAACTAGATAAGCTCTTATTCTAGGGAATAATGTGGCAATTACCCTTATCCTAGGAGAATAATGTGAGGATTAATATTAGATAAACCTTTGTTCTAGGGAATAATGTGAGAACTACCCCTATCTTGGGGAAATAATGTAGGGATTACCATTGTCTTAGGAGAATTACATGAGAAGAAAACTCTCGTATGAGTAAATGAGTGAAACTAGTTCTTTATCAATCAAGTGAACTATTGGTTTAATTCAATGAAAAACCAATAGGTGTTCTATTTTGAAAAGAGTGTTTCAAATGTATTATGTTTCGAAAGAGCGAAAAATTATATGTTCTGAAGAAAGACAAGTACATGTTTTATATGTTTTGTACCATATAGTACTCATGTTTTAGCTAACATATGGTTTTTGTTTTACTATTCTTTTATATTGATTCATGCATTCTCTCACATGATTTGATATCCTTTATCGTTATGATCCGCTTATCAACTTTCTATGTATATATTTGTAAAATCTCTTATGATCCATGGAGTTACCCTTCCATAACATATTTTCAGATTAAGGGTAAGAAGAAAGTACGAAGAGATGGGAGGCAATACGAAGGTCGCATGGTTTTTATTTGTTAATTTTGGAGATGAGACATTGGGGCTTGTTCTCTTTCTTTACTTTGAGACTTGTATTTGATAAAGTTAAGAAGTGATGTAATGATTAGTATAATTTCCTTGTGGAACTTATTGATTCTTATAGTTCAACACTTTATTTGGATGATTGTTAATACCTTCTACTAATATTTGTCAAGTTATAAGTTTGATTCAATATTTTCGCTACATATAAGGGTGATTTGATCAAAGAATGAAAGAAATAGAAATAATCGAATGAAGAAAAGGTTTTATAAATGTTAAGATCTGAATCTGGGTCAAATATAGGCTTTTGTCGGGTCTAGGTACAAATTGTGATAGTAATTGGCAGGTCTTTTAGGTGACTATGCACAAACATGTGTGAAATAACATGACTAGGGAAAAATAAAGCTTTCCATTGTAAGGAGGCCAATGTATCTAAGGGTGAGTCCAAAAGGAGTGTATTTCCACATTTTTCTACACACAAAACCACTATATCTTATCACTTAAGACACAAGTTTAAGGTCTAATAGTTAGCCTTCCGGGGTCATGGTTCAACTAGACTATTTTGCTTAGGGTTTCTAGTTATTTAAAAGTCTTTTATTGCTCTTATTAGGAGGGTTTGTGTGGTTCAAGGAATAGCTCTAATCTCCTAAACCAAGGTTGCTTAGAGTTTGACCTAGTACCATTCTTTAAGTGCCAGCGAGGTACACGTAGGAGTTCGAGTCAAAATTTAGGTGCTTATAAATACAAATATTATCTTTTTGCTATCAATTTTCATTTTCTAATTTATATTAGGTATTTGATTCTTTTCTTTTTATAATTTTGTGAAATGAACAATGGTCAAATTATACGTATTAAGGGTTGAACCCGGTTTGACTAGAACCAATCACCACATCCATCCGTTGTTTCGTTTGGGTCTCTAATCTATGATTCCATCCTTGATGTTTGGTAATTTAGTTGTGTGAGCAACTATATCTAAATTGATTGCTAGCATATGTTTATTGTTTTGTTTTTAGTAGTTTAGAATGAGTCAATCCCTTGTTCTCCAAAGTCACATTTTTAGGGCCACTAGGCAAAGTTTGGTTTCCTTTGTCTTGGCTACATTTAATTGGTGCAAAGCTTTCATTGCAATGGAAACTATTCATTCATTAGTAATTAGTAACTTTGACACACTTTGTTGATCCTAACGTTTATTATATATATATCATAGACCTATATACTTTTCTTTTCCAGTTAATTACAAAAACCCTCTAAACTATCTAACAATGTATTGAATCCTCCACGGTAATATCTAAAAATAAAACCCCCTTGACGACCACTGTTGACCTCAAAATCACCCCTGTTGTCAGCTCTCAGCTCTCAATCGTTGACTGTTAGTCAAGCCATCATTGCTTGATCAGTAACCATCCAAGCCATCACCACTTGATTATGACCATCTAAATTGTCATTGTATGATCAACAGCCATCCAACTCACCACAGCTTGATCAATGACCATCCATGAGATGAACACTTGATAAACCACAATCCAAGCCTTCAAGGCTTGATCAATGACCATCTAAGCTACCATGACTTGATCAACAACTATCTAAACCATCATCACTTGATTAACAATCATCCAAGTCATCACTATATGATCAACGACAATCCAACCCATCACAAATTGGTAAGCAACCATCCATGGGATGAAATCTTGATCAACCACTTTCCAAGCCTTTAGGGCTTAATCAACGACTATCCAAGCCATCGAGGCTTGATCAATGAACATCCAAGCCATCACCATTAATCAATGACAATCTAATCCATCACCACTTAATCATGATAATCCAAACTATCACTGCCATCAAGCCGTCACCTTTTGATCAATGACTATTTAAGCCATTATCGCTAGATTGGTGACCATCCAGGCCATCACTTCTTGATTATGTCCATCCAAATCATCACTGTTTGATCACTGACCATCCAACCCAACTTGATCAACAAACATCCATGGGATCAAGGCTTGATCAACCACCATCAAAGCCTTCAAGCAAGTTTATAAAAAAGCTAAAAAAAAAAAAGGAAAAAAATTGATATATTTATATATATATATAGTGTTTCAATGCCTCTATATTCTATTTTCATGTCTTGCCATGAATGTGGGGAATGAAAGTGAGTGGTATCAGATCTGGTCGGCTATTGAATTTACCATTTTTTTGATTTTAACAAGAGATCTATTTCAGAAGTTGAGAAAAAGTGAAAAGGATTGGGATTAGTTAAATCAATTAAGAAGTGTTGTGGGAAGGAGCAGTCGTCGGAGGAAGAAGGTAGTAATGCAGGTGTTATTGGTTAAGCTATCAGCATATGATTTTTATCATGGAAGGAGGTAGGTATCAGTCGGAGATGAAAAGGGCAGTTTCGATAAGTAACGGTTAAGTTAAAACAAATGGGTAGCTTGGATATTGTATAAAATGATTTTTTATTTTAAATTTTTGTCTCATTTTAAATATAGGTAAAATGGTAAACTGGCACTGACGTTAGGAAAAACACAAGAATCTTTTCTGAGAAGAGGGTATTTATATTGTCAGAGTACAAGGGAGATCATATATATATATATTGTTAGTCGTTAGATAGGTCAAGGTGGTTTCTATAATTAACCCTTTTAAACTTCCCAAATGAAAAGGGTCTATTTCATACACAACTGTGTATTGGTCCAGTTGCCCCAAGGTTAGGCTCTTGCCTACGAGAAGGGAGAACAAGAAAAGAAGTAAATATTTAAATCACTACAATCTTGATTGTTGTTCGAAGTCTATGCTTCGCAATAATTATGGTAGAATTGTGACAATCTCGCTAGATTTGCTTCAGCATTCCATCACCTACCTCCCTTTTTAAGTCAAGATCATAGTTAGCAATTCGGCATATTGCAAATGTATGGAATGGGAATAGTTCAATATATTTCCATTTCAGTAACCAAATATGCGGTAAAAATTTCTATAGTATAAAAATTCCATCAAGAGAAATAATGTTGGTGCTTAGTACAATTTCAACAACAATGTTGGTTTTACCTCTACGGTTCCGCCAACGCATCCTATCTCTAAACCACAAACTAAGACATTGAATTATACACTATTGCCCTTGCACAAAACAGAGAATAACATAAATAATGTACTATTCCCTAAAACATTGGATGATAACGACCTATCCTCAAGTATTTTTTTTTTTTGCGAAAATTTATGTTTATGTGTGTCTGTGTGTGGAGAGAGAGAGAGAGAGAGAGAGTCCAAAAGCTATCCAAACCTCATAAGCTTTTCAAATTCTGGGCTGCGATACTCCACGCTCACGTTCAACACCCTCTAGTTAATTGAGCAATAACCCTACATTTTGAACTCACAAGGGAAAGCAACGAAAGGGATGGAAGAGGGACAAGGGTTACAGGTTCGACCGGGATGGGCCAGACCGAAGTCAAACTGAACGTGGACTGAATTGTTGCAACCTGGGTCATAGTTAGCGTGAATAACTCTGCTTCAACTCTATACAATTTAGAAAGTTGGCTTCAAGCTGAGTTCCTGCTTGCCCAAACTTAACAGCCCATAGCTGAGTTCAGATTGAGTTCAAACTGGGTTCAATCTAAGTACAGACCAGTCTATTGTAAAAATAAAAAAATTAAAAAAAAAGGAAGAAAAATAAAAATTATCATAGCTTGGGCCATGCTAAGATGAGCTTCAGGCTGGGCTGAGGTTGGACCCAACTTGGCCCAAAATTGGTTTCAAGCTGATGTTTGGAACTGAACTTGGCCCATTCGAAAGTCAACTACTTCGTGCTGCCCAGCCAAATTTTAGGCCCAGCAGAACAAGCTTCAGGCCAACCGGGTGACTTTTTTTTTTTTTAAATTTCACTAGAGTAAGCTTGACGAAGTTCCTTTTTATTGATGAAAAGTAGTGTCGCCAACTAGAGTGAGTTTAAAGAAACTCCATTATTAAAGATGTAAAACATGGTTTAACACCTCTAAATCTCAGCTTGAGAAAAGGCCGAGTCCTTCAGTTGCCTGAATTTCTTGGGACTCCGGACGCTAACTCACCGAATTATTTCAACTCCACTCTAGAAAAGTCGGAATATTCACAAGATTCATTCCGATGGTGATTGAGAAATTTCTGAATCAATCAGAACAGAATCTTTGGTCTAGATAAAGAAAATAAAAATTGCTATAGTAATACCAATTAGATTCCATTAGCCAAAAAAAAAAAAAAAACATATCAATTATATTCCTAATTAAAAAAAAAAACGATTTAATTATACTTATGAATTTAGATATCAATTTTATTTTTTATTTTTGTTAATGAGAATTTACAATATCAAATTTTTGTCAACAAGATCGAGTTCACTCACAACCCAAAAATTTGTTATCAAATTTTTGGGTTTTAAAAGACTGAAACAAAACATTCAATATAAAGGGAGAAAAGGAAGCATACGTACATGATTTGAACGTGGCAGAGGGAATTATTGTTGAAGGAGCAATTACAGGTAACGTTGTTGTTCGATTTACCGTTTGAAGAAGGTATAAACCAGCTTGATTCATTACTGCAAGGATCCACGCTAAAATTCCAATTGTGTTTGCCCAATTTTTGGGCGCTTTGCCGAAGAGTGTTCACTAAGTCACAATCACCCAATAACACATATAAGACATCCGATGCTAAAGAGATCTTTACCGTGGATGGATGAATGTGAGAGAGAGAGAGTTCTTACCTTCATCTTGAGGCAGCATAGATGCACCAGATGTTAAGGCTACAAAGTAACTCAACGCAAGAAGAGAAAATAAAAAAAGAAGGGAAAAACGTATGATGAACATCCCTGAAGTTGCAGAATCAGGTTAGAAGTAAAAAAAGACTGCATTCCCTTAGCCCCTCAAGACTTCTTTGTACAAAATTCATTTATGCTAGAGATTCGGATGGAACAAAGATTAAATGGCTTTTGCATTGTCGAAATCACCCTTTGCAGGTTTTAAATCATCTCCAGTTTAAATGGACAAATATCACTTCATTATCAACCACTACGTGACATGTGGCATGGTAAAGGTGTTTGAGTCTAGACACATGGATCAAGGGAGGGTATTACAGTAAATGCATAATGGATAAGTACTTGTATATTTATTAATGTACCCTTTATCAGAC
>JAOXJP010158394.1:0-12953 GCA_025762735.1 Platanus orientalis
TATATATATATATATATATATATATATATATGTGTGTGTGTGTGTGTGTGTGTGTGTGTGTGTGTGTGTGTGTGTTGCCTACAATCCAATGTTAAGGGATTGGTAAGGGCTCTAGCGATAAAAAAATGTTATGGAAAAAATCTCAAATGCCAACACAGAAGAAAATAAGTGTTAAAAAAAAAACGAAAAACAAGCCTATCAAAGCAGAGTGTTTATTTGGACAAATGTACTTTTAGTTTTTGTCTTAAATGAGATTTTATTTTATAATACAAAGTGATTTAAGTGACTTAACAATATATATATATATATATACTATATGAGAAAATTCTACCTCTTGAGGACCCATGATGAAATATTAGCATTTTATAAAATATAAAGTTGAGGTACAAAAATATTTTAAGAAAAATAATAAAAATAAATTAAAAGTTGAGATTTATTGAGAAATGATTGAGAAGAGTAGCATGATCTTCTTAAGGAACTATCATTTATAAAAATTAAAAAATATATATTATAGATAAAACTAAGAGATATCCCTGAAGATGTGGGGGGAAGCATTCTTATTCATATATCAAAGTCAAATATATATATATAAGGCAAGTTTTGCAAACTAAGTGTTTACTTGGTGAAGTTGATGTTTTATAAACATGGTCATCAAAAAGAATTTACTTTGTAATATAAAGCATTAAATGGGCAATACATGAGAAATCATATATTTTGTAGAAAGACAAATAGTTGTACCTTCTACAAACAAGCAAGGGAAGAAATATGAATTTACATTAAAAAAAACTGTCAGACTACTCTGATATTGATAAAATAAAATTTGTCAATTTTGTGGGAGATCTTTTATTAGTTGCTCATTTGATGTTTGTCCTGACAAATTAAATCTTGTTTGAAAATGTTATTGATTTGAAAGGTTGTTTGCAACTAGTTATAATTTGTGCATGTAGATGTTTGTCATGATTGTAAATAGTTTTATTTGAGTATATATGTTAAAATTATAACTTATTTAACTTAGATGAATAAGAATTTTTAAAGAATCCATAGAGTTTATTTATCTGAATAAATGAAATAAATGAGTGAAAAATATAATTCTCATTGGCCAATATATTAGTTTAGGGTTGTCAGCACCTAATTTTGGCACAGGGTCTAGAGGTTTTTTTCAATGGGTATCACCAACTCTCTAGAATAGACCATAGACATCTTAGGAAACCAAGGTAATTAGATAACTTCTCATTTTTAGGTCATTCTCATTCTTTCTTAATTTGACATTCAAAACCCTCGATTTAGAATATTTTAAATTCTGAGCGAAATACACCTTGGACGATCAATTGGACACCATAGATGGTTTGGACATGCTTCAAAACTTTAGGGTATCGATCAAGACTTTTGAAGCCCATTCGAAAATCCTTTATTGCATCATATCAAATCATAAGTGTCCGATCAATCATTTTGAAATTTCATATAAAAAATCAGATGCCACCATGATGACCAAAGCCATTAGTTTAGCCATGGAAGTGGATTTGATTGAATCTAACATATCTAAATCAATGAAATTTCAAGTGAGTCTACCGAACTATGATGCATTGTGAAACACCGAATAAACTCCGTTCCATGACAAGTGGTGCAATCTCATCTATAAAATAATTCAATTTAAATAAATTAGAGTAAATAAACAAAAACTTCTAAATCTTGAAAAAAAAATATGAACTAATTAAGTATTTTCTAAATAAACTATAATATATTTGATCTAATAAATCTTTCTTAATAAAAAATTAACTAAAATAAGCTTATAAGATCCTTTAAAATATTACCAACTTTAATAAATAAATAAATCTAGCTAAAATAGATCATGCTAATCCTATCTATCCTAACCAACATAAATCAAATATCCTAACAAATTCTAAAAAAGCTAATCGCACCAATTCAAAGCTAATCAAATAAGTAAATAATTCAAAAATCAAATAAATTCCAATCAAATCAAATAAATCTAAATCAAATCAAATCAAATAAAAATCTTACTTAAATATCTCTATACCCCAAAAACCTATAAATAAGACCCACCCTCCTCTTGAGTCTCACGGCCAAAAATCCTAAGAACCCCCTCCCCTCTCTTTCTCTCTCCATTCTAAGTTGCCGCATGGTTGGGGAAGATCCCCCTCTCAGCCATGTTTTAGGAAAAACCTTATTCTATAATGGACAAGTGTTGTCAAGTCAAAAAGCCTAGAAGCAAACGTGCTACGTAAGGGAGGTACAACTCTTCCCTTTCTTATTTTATTCAAATCATTGTGTTTATGGTTACATGATTTTCAGGTTTGGTTTAGGTAAGTGCATGCATCCAATAAGGTTCCTATTTTATTTTTCAATGCTTGAGATATCAATCAATAAATTCCATTTTTATATTGTTTCATTTTACTAAAATATTGGGTTATTTACTTTGTTGCTGGTCTCATTGTCAAAATAAAGAATGAAGTATGGATATATCATTGTTTTGTAATCTATCGTAGATGTATTATGGTATTCTCTCTCATAGTTGTCCCATTCACTTCATCCCTCTCATCTTGCATTACTTTTTCCATGTTTTATCTTTTCTCATTCACTTTCTATTCATGGTATAAGTAAGATTTTTTTTTTTTTTTTTAAATTTCTGGTGTTACAATAAAAAAATTAAAAAAAAAGGAATCATTGCTTTAAGGCCATTGATTAGAAGATGATGAAACCGTGGTAGAGGGGTATGGTTTGATCCCTCTTTCTGTAAAATCCAAATGTGAGGTATTTTCCTTTCATGGTTGAAGTTTAACATTGTTTATGGCCATGCTTTTGTTCAATAAAAATGTCAACCTCAGTTGTAGGATCATCACATGGTAATCAAATGTCAATGCAATCAGCTGTGCTTATTGAAAGATCAACTGCCAATGCAATCAGCTATGCTTATTAAAAGATCAACTACTAGTTGCTTTCTTCCCAACAATGAGTTGTTACCACTCTTGATGATTACCAAGTGGATTTAGAAATCTGACCCACTTAATTAAATCTCGTAATTACACATCATTTGTGGTATAGTGATTGAAGATGATCTATGTGAAAGGTATTAAAGGGTTTGTGAGAAGACATGTCTCTTAACCCAAAAGTCTAAGGATGGTTTAGTTATTCATGACACTTGTAGGGAAGCTCATGGAATTCATCTCTTTGAAGGCAGCAGTTAATCAAGGAACATAATGATTATAATATGTTTTTCTATATACTTTAATAGTTTGATTGCTTTGCATTCAGTTAGAGTTAAAGAGACCTTGTTGGAAGAAATTTAATTGCATCAGTGTAGAAGCATTATGTCTTGCAACATTCTACCAAGCACCATGTTTTCATTCTCATGTTTAGACAAAAAAGCAATTACTTCGCTCTTGGTCACAACTTTGCATTATGATTCACTTTGTCATATCTTTCTTTTCATATTAATAGATGTGCTCTCAGTGTCTCTGGTGGGCACGCTCCCATCCAATGATTCTGATGGACAATTAACCGCACTTGGCTCTGGTAAGTGCTTCACAAGAATCTGCATTTGATGTCTCCAGCAAAGGCTACAAGTTTGTTAGAAGCTATAGAATTCATTCCACAGTAGAATGTCTCTTTGTAAACTGATTTGACTATGATGCACACACACTTTGGAAAAACAAATGTTTGATTATAAGAATGGCTCTCCAAGCTTCCAAAGAGTTTAACTCATGAGTTGGGAAGCTTTAATCATGTCTTTAGCAATGGTTTACTGTTGGTAAAGGCTCAATGTCATTTGCATACTCTTTCTAAGGATTTACAAAGATTGGTTCAAAAATGATGGAATTTTATGTAGATATCAAAGAAATTTTTAATGGATTTTTCTTTGCTTTAATCCTTGGGATTTAATCCCTATTTATAGTGAAAAATCCTCATCAAAGAGTATTCCAACGGCTATAATGGTCAAAAAATTAATTGTTTGAGACAACTCAGAAATCTAGAAAATCAGATTTCCCGACTATGATCAATCATGAAATCCCTATGATCGATCATAGGTCTATAATCGATCATGGGGTTAGATATGATCAATCATAGGAGCTATTTTCAATTTTAGAAACATTTCTTCTAGATCTTCGATTTGAGTTCTTATAGGTCTCGAGCAGACATTAGGATCAAAAGTTATGGCTATTTTAAGTTGGATTATATTTTACTTTTCTTAATTTTTGCCAATGACCTTTCATTGGTCCAATCAATGTGTGACCTTCTCTTATGCTTGTGTGGGTCTTTCTAACCCATTTTAAGTCCACCTAAGATCATAAATGATCCAATTCATGGTTCAACCAATGTGGAACATTTTTCAAAGTTTATCAATACAATTTCATTGGTCCATAAGTCTATAGATCCATTTGGTCCACGCTTGGTGAGACCTTTTGGGTCAACCTAGCCATCATATGGTCCATCTATGGTTCAACCCAAACCCACTTACCATACATTTACTAATTTCCTTTAGAGCATAGGATTGACATCTTGAGATGACTTTGTACTAAAGCTTAAGACATCTTGGAATCTTTAATAAAGCTTGTCTCTTGATGCTTATGGTCTTCTAGGCTTCTTAACTTGAGGCTTCTTTGAGCATTGACCGGATTTGACTTAGACTTACATAGATTTACAATTACATTATTGGTCCACTACATTAACCACACTACACTACATGTACTTATAAGTTTTAGAATGAAATTGACAATACAACAAAATTGAGTTCTATATGTGAAAGCATGCATATAACTCCTTGTGATTTTAAATACTACAGAATGTAGAGTGTTTGTGATTCTAAATGGATTAAAATTGTAATTCTAAATGAATCTAATTACCGAGTGTTTGACTAAAGTAAGAGAATCAGTTAATGTGGAAAGAAAGATAGGACTTGTATCGTGAATAAATAAAATGAGTATTATTGTGAGTAATTTGTTGTTCTTGAACACAACCATCTCAACTAATATTTTCCTTAAATAAGTTAAAGTCTATTACTGAATGTTTTGTACTTGAAGGTGGAACAATAAATTAGAATCATCTAAGTGATCATGTGTATTAAGTCAAATTTTATTACCTTATCAAGGTTGGAGAAGAAGCTAAAGGCTTCAAAGTTTAATAAACAAATGTCTATGAGGGAAAAACTGGTTTTTTCTATATGTATAATGATGATGAAGCTGCCATAATTCGAACTGATAGCAAAATTATAATTTGTCTAGAAGATATTGTGGTAAGGCAACTTGTGATTTATGGAATAGTTATTCCAAAGTGTTGTAAGGTTAGATATGAATATGACCAATTCTCTAACCAAACCACTAGTGAAAAAGTGGTGAGAGATATATCGATGGGGATGGGACTAATAGCCCAATCATGAATTGTATGTGATGATAACCCAATCTATGTGATTGGAGATCCCAAGAAGTAGGTTCAAATGGGTAATAACAAGTTGTAGGATAACTCAAATTGCATCGTCTTGAGAAATTTGCTCCAAGTCTCTTCCTTTGGTGTGGACAGTGTAAAACTGCAACAATGAAGAGGTTGAGTATTTATACTCTTAATGAATTCATACCCCTTAAGGGTGATGCGTTTAGTTACAGTACACATCTGATGAGTTCACCTATATGAGTGTGGAAGTGGGGCCACTTCCCATGAGAACTTGGGCAAGTTCACTAGAGCACTCATGAAAACCAAGAATGATGCAAGGTCAAAAAATGTCAAATCGTTATAGAATAGTTTTGTTTGAGAGAGAGACCATCATCTGGTGCCTAAAAACCTACACCACCTCTTTGCCGCATCTGCAAAAAAAGAGTCTACACCAGTGTTGGTAATTCCATGCACCCCGTTTTCAGTTACCTATCGAGATCAAAAGAACGCTATCCATCACCATATCCCCCATCAAATGATACAAACCATCACTACACTTTTCTCCCTTCATTTGGACCAAATAACCACGTGTGATTTTCATAGCTCCACTTATAACTGAATACCTGCAACCCTTGAAGTCCAACCGGCCTAAGGATATTAAATTTCTTCACATCTTTGGGACAGATGCCAAACCACCCAAAGTATGAACCACTCCATCGAACATCTTGATCTTCACCATTCTAATACCTGTGATGTCACAAGTAGACCCGTCACCCAAAGAAACAAAACATGTTTTCTTCTCTTCGAACGTATCAAAATATTATTTCTTGAAGCAAATATGAATAGGACAACCTGAATCTAATATCCATTTATCATGAGAAAATGTGTTCATACCTTTGGAGACTATGAGAACATCTCAAATGTATTCTTCATGTTCCTCTGCCAATGTTGTATTAGGATTATCATATTTATTCCTATCAGAACTTTCTAGACAATCCCTCCTCATGTGGCCATATTCTTTACAACAAAAGCACTGCATATTGCCATTTCCTCTAGACTTAGATCTAAACTGACCTTTATCACTCCCAGAACCTTTTTCCTTTATTTTTTTCTCCCACAAATAGACCTTCTATCTACCCCTGACTCTCTTCTCTAAATATCTTCTTCCTCAATTCCTTAGAATGTAAGGATGCCTTAACATCCTCCATGGAGATAATATCTTTTCCATAGAGTAAAGTCGTAACAAAGTGTTCATATGATGCAAGTAAAAAGCACAAAATAATGATAATTTGATTCTCATCATCAATCTTAATATCAATGTTTTTCATATCTATAACGATTTTATTGAATTCATCTAGATGCGCTTTCATAGACATACATTCTCTCGTCCTCAATGTGTAGAGGCATTGTTTCAAATACAACTTGTTCGTAAGAGACTTGATCTTGTACAGGCTTTCCAAATTTGAGTCACAACCCAGCCGCAAACTCCTCTTCTGCAACCTCTCGCAACACCTCATCGGCCAAGCACAACTGAATCGCACAAAGTGCCTTGAAGTTAAGTTCCTCTCTTTCACCTTCCGACATCGTCGCAGGAAACTTTTTCTTTCCTATCAAAGCTTTGGTCAGTCCTTGTTGAACCAACAACGCACGCATCTTCACACGCCATAGACTGAAGCTATTATGTCTGTCGAATTTCTCCACTTCACACATTGTCGTCAAGTCAAAAAATCCAATCGTTACCTAGGGCTCCGATACCAATTGTTGTGCGGAAGCCTAGATTTGGATTGTACGCAACAATAAATAGAAAAAGAAATTAGTGCAACCAGTAAACACACACAAAACACAAGACAATTTAACGTGGTTCTGCTTAAAGCCTACGTCAACGGGCAAAGACAATCAAAAAAGCTTTCACTATATAAAACCAGAGATTACAAAAGCTTTGTGGCTACCTTCTCTACTAAAACCCATTTTTTAGTTCTTAGAGAAAAGACTCAAGACAAACTCCACTTAAGAAAACCTATTCTTAAACATATGGTTTAAAATCCTAAATAATTACTTGCCGTTTTGACAAGTTCAGCAAGAGTCGTGTCAATTAAAGAGACTCAACAAACTTGATTCTACAGCAGAAATCTAATAGTACAATCCACAAACAGGTGGTTATCGTTGTCTTTCTTTATGTGATCACGAGTAGGGACTGGTAACAAAAATCAGAGGATGAAGAAGAATATGGTAGTCCAATTGCAATCCCAGAATACCTCAATCATAATAGCTTAACAGCAATAAGGATAGATGCAACGATGGAGTTCACCTAGATTCCTAGGCTTCTCACTAAAAGAATCAAAGGGTCTTGGCTGCTCACCAAGATGGATGCATAAGATCTAAGCTTCAATTCCCACCAAGATAGATGCATAAGATCTAAGGCTTCTCACCTAGGAAATTTTGTGAGAAGCCTTTGGCGGGTGATTTTTTTAGGTGAGAAGCCTAGATCTTATGCCTAACAAGGTTTTTTGGGACATACATATGGATTCTATAATACTAATATATCTCTTTTATAATTCATTGGGTTTTGTTGGGTTCAGATTACTTTATATCCGGTTAAGGTGAGATTGTCTTCTACTGCAGCTTAAATCAGGCATCAGTGCAACATGTACCCCAAAAAAGTGAAAGTCACTTATCTAGATTTAGTTCTTTGGCGTAAATGTCACACTGCAGTCGTATACATATAAGATGCTAGACTTTAAGCTACAGTAGAGGATCTGAGTCCATGACTTGTGGTACTAACTCTGTAATTTGCAGACTAGACGGAAAGGTAGCCCTGATTACAGGTGGTGCCAGTGGCATTGGCGAATGCACCGCTAGACTGTTCAGCCAACATGGAGCCAAAGTTATCATTGCCGACATACAAGACGATTTGGGCCATTCAGTCTGCAAAGAGATTGGCTCTACCACTGCTTCCTATGTCCATTGCAACGTCACAGATGAAGACCAGGTCTCTGCTGCTGTCAACACAGCCATCACCAAATACGGGAAGCTCCATATCATGTTCAATAATGCAGGCACCATTGATGAGCACAAAGCCTGCATCATCGACAATGAGAAGGCCGACTTCGAGAGGGTTCTCAGTGTCAACCTGACTGGTGTCTTCTTGGGCACCAAGCACGCGGCTCGTGTCATGATCCCAGCTCGGAGTGGCAATATCATATCAAATGTTAGTGTCAGCTCGGTTGTGGGTGGTGCCGCGACCCATGCATATACATGCTCAAAGAATGCCGTGGTGGGGCTTACGAAGAACGCGGCGGTTGAGCTTGGGCAGTTTGGCATCCGAGTCAACTGCATATCACCCTATGCAGTGGCAACGCCTGCAGCTAAAAGCTACTTTAAAATGGAAGATAATGAAATAGAGAAGGCCGTGGGTGCTAATGCCTACCTTAAGGGTGTAATCCTTAAGGCAGAGGATGTTGCTAAAGCAGCTCTTTACTTGGGGAGTGATGATTCCAAGTGCGTGAGCGGGCAAAACATCGTCATAGATGGGGGATTTACCGTTGCTAATCGGTCATCAATTTTCAAGTGTGTGTATGTGTGTCTGTGACCGTCTCTTCTCATTGTTCCAAGGTGTGTTATTTCACTTGTTTTGTTGAATTTCTATATGTGTGAAAGAACTTGAAAGAGTTTGAACTGTAAAAGGTGATTCTATAAAGCTGAGAAAGCTAAAAATTGCAGAGGTATAATAAGGTTCCAAATGATCAATGCCATTATATTGATAGCTAGAACTTACAAGGGAACGTTCTGGAACTATTAAATTTATCAGCTAGTGAAATCATTCAGTCAGTTACATTTTAATTAGATCAATTATTAAGGAGATGAAGCTAGGGGTGCCAATTCGTGTTGGCGGATTGGGGTGCCGTGTGAGATAAGGGTATATATACGACTATATGGCTCAACCCGAACCTGACCCATTTATTAATGGTGTCAAAGCGGGTGACCCAAAACTCATTTACATTCAACCCTGACCCGCTTATTTCGTGTTGGATTCGTGTCAGGTTCGCTGGTTATGTGGTAATTCATGTTGGCAGGTCAGATTTGTGTCATCTCAAGCTAAGGGTATATGACTATATGTCTCAACCCGAACCCGACCCATTTATTAATCCTGTCAAAGAAGGTTGACCCACTTTGACCCAAAACCCGTTTACAGTCAACCCCTAACCCCCTTATTTTGTGTTGGGTTCATGGGTCATGTCAAACATTGCTACCCCTAGATGAAGCAAGCTTCGAACTGGACAACTATAGTTTCCATTTAATAATCAACAATGAATGTGGATGAAGAAAATTTCAACTAAAACAATTACAAACTATTAAGCACATTTCCAAATACTATGGTTCTTTTGGAGAGAATTATTAAGAGTGAACTAAGAAACTCTCCCACAAGGTTTTGGGAGAGTTGGTTAATTCACTCTTAATAAGGTATCACAGCCAATCTAGGTCGTTAATTCGAATCCTGGTGGATGTAGAACCATTCTCCCTATTGTAACTGTGCATGTGTGTGCACGCATTGTGGACTCTCACATGTTTGTCCAAGTATTCCCAAGAGAGAACAATATATTGGTGTTGAAGTAAATTAATCCTATATCTTCTAACATGTTAAAGTTTTGGAAGAGTTGGTTCGTTCATTCTTAATAAGAATTAACAAGCTTAGTTTTGGTTCGAATCATTAAAGAGATGAATAAAAATAAAAATGCAGAGAGAGAGAGAGAGAGAAATATGTGGGTGTTGAAGTAAATTAATCCTATATATATATATATATATCCTAACACCTTAAATTTTGGGAGAGTTAGTTTACTCTTAACAAGAATTAACAAGCTTAGTTTTGGTTCAAGTCATTAAAGAGATGAATAAAAATGAAAATACAAGAGAGAGAGAGAGAGAATTTATAGTTGAGAACAGTTTGCTTAGGGGCTTACACGTCGCAGGTATGGAGAGGACGTGTACCTAAAATTAAGTAGTTCCACTTAAGAGATCTACAAAGACAAAAACAAATATGATCCAATGATCTCAACAACCGTTGCTCCTTTCCACCCCATGGGAGTTAATTAAACTTCCTATGTTGGAGTACTAGACATATAAAAATAAATAAAATAAAATAAGACCTATAGTAAGGTTGTGGCTAACTCTAGATAAAGTCTCCCTTCTCTAATTTTGATAGTAAGAAGTAGATATATAAGTTATTTTTCATAATATTTTAGTTTTACTTAATTAATGAACTAATATGCCTTGGGCTGGCCTGAAACTCAACTTGTTCGGCCCAAATTTTGGGTGGGTTGGGCTATTGTAAGTTCAGGTTGGGTTAAATTTGGGCTGTGATTCTAGATCCAAAGTAATGTCTGGGCCAAATTCGGACATGTCTTAGACTAGCCAAGCCCAGTCCAAAAAAAAAACACTAATCTTATATATGATATATAATATATTATATATGTATATAATATATAACATGATATATAAAAGTTGTTAGGATCGTAGCCCTCTTGATACGAGTTTTTTAGGATGCAATAATAAAAACAGAATCACAAACAAACACACAAGAAGCCACAACACAAAAAACTTATGTGAAAAATCCCAAAACCATAGAAAAACCACAGAGCCACACAAAGAGTTTCATGATAATGGAGGATTGCAAAGCTACAAGCTTTCCACCCTCACACACTCTATCACAACTCAAAACCTTAGATGAAACCCTTTCTCTAACCCTCTTCTCTCAAAATTTGAGAAAGAACTTGTTCTCTCACCTTGAAGAACTCCTTCAATGAGAAAAACCCTAGAGAAACCCTTTTTCATTCAGTCACAAACCTCATCTTTCTATCCTAAACGACCATAGAGTCCTCATGTCCTTATGTAGACTTTAGAAATTGACCTAGAATAAAATCCCCCTCTCCAATGAACTTTCTAAATCTATTCAACAAATTTCAGTCCCCTCCGAACTGAGCTGTAAAACTGCTAACCGATTATGTTCCAGACCGAGCCACAAAATGTGGACTAATCCAACTTGGACCAAGCCACAAAAAGTGGACTGATCTAGGGTTTTCTGATCTAGCAATCTATGCTGCCTGAAAACTCTAGTCCGATCCACAAAACTGTAATTCAGTCTAGGACTCTCATGCATTAGTCTCCACACCTAACAATCTCCCACTTAGAGACCGATGGTCTTCCATGGTGACTTTCTCCTGCAACCGTGTGATGAGACCTCTTACATTCCTGTGACCTTGCAACTCTCATTGTCTTCAAATCATGACACCAACATTGATCTCTTCCAACCTTTCCGGCTGGACATAAAGACACTCTCAACAATCTTCGCACTGGTTTTAACCTCAGCCACCTTGAAGATATTTCCTTCATCTATATGTTTGTCAAGACACCCACCTTAAGACATGTGCACCACACTTCACCTTTGGCTCTTAATCCCGGAACCCACCTTAGAGAATCATTTGCACCTATCCTTAGTGAACCATGCACCATATCCCTGAATGCACCTCCACCTTAAGTCTTGATACCACTTGCTATGCATCATGTCTACAAATATCGTTAAAAACTACTAACCTTCAAGAAACACCACTACACACACCATCAAGTCAATTCGATCAGGCACCATCCAACTAGATCACGTTTAAACCCTGTGTAGCTACCCCCAATCAATTCAACTAATTAACTCTAGAGAGGGACCTCGATTCACTCTCTCTAATCATAGGAACTCCCTCATCATCGTCTGTCACCTGGAAACCTGCAACACCTCTCTTTTCTACATCTGCATAAGAATCCCTGCACCAATGTTGATCATTATGTGCACTCTGTTTTCGACTATCTATAGAAGTCAAAGAAATACTAGTTACCATAATCTCACTCATACAATATAATCCATCCTAACACCTTTCTCCCTTCATTAGGACCAAACAATTTCGTGTGTTTTTCATGGATCCACCTGTAGCTGAATGCTTGCACCCCTTGGAGTCCAACTGGCCTAGAGATATAAAATTCCTCTGTATCTTTGGGATATAAATCATACTACCCGAAGTACGAACCACTCCATCAAACATCTTGATCTTCACTGTTTCAACACCCATATTGTGTTTCACAACAATATTCCAGTATGAATTAACAAGAAAATAAATAGAAAATATCAAAGCATAGAAAATAGAAGACAAAGATTTACGTGGTTTAGCAATGTGCCTACATCCAAGGGAGAGAAATGATCTTCTTCACTATGTAATGGTGAAATCCATACAAGAAGTGTGTAATTTCAAACCCGAAAACCAACACCAACACCCTTGTACACCCTTTCTCTCTCTCACCCTCTTAAAACCTTGAGAAGAAGAAAGCCAAGAAGAAGAAAACCCTACTTGTACGGTTGCCTCTTTTCTCTCGTTGTTTTTCCCTAATTCTTAAATTAGGTTTCCTTGCCTTTGTCATTCAATCACTATCACGCCCCAAAACCTATACCTATACGGTTACGAATTTTGGCACGTGACATTAATCCATTCACATCAATGTCATTTAAATTGCTTATAATTTTTTTTCACATCTTT
>JAOXJP010158405.1:0-12951 GCA_025762735.1 Platanus orientalis
TAGTAGTTTAGGAGTTTCTAATTTGATTTCTTGCTATTTTCTTGAGTTTGTGAGCTATAGGGCTGCACGTTTTTGTATTGGGAGACAATGAATTTATGAATTTAAGTTTTGTTTTGTTGGGTTTTATCCCTCCTTCCCCCTTTCCTATGGTGTACCCATGTGGACTAGCTAGGGTTTATCCCTATGCTTCTTTTTCTTCTCTCTTCTTCTAACTTCTTATTCTTCTCTTCTTCTCTTTATGAACTTTGAACAATTTCCTAGATGGGAGATTAAACTTAGTTCTAACCTCAACCATAGTCAAGATTTTCCTAGGATTATAGCTAGATAAGGATTAGTTGCAGCCTAACTGAAAATAATTTTTAAACAATTCACAGGAACTCAGCTAGAATGGAACCAATGGGTAAACCTTGCTCTGATACCAAAATTAATGCAACACAGTAGATGGGATACCAAAATTGATATGGGGTGATAGTCAAGAGTCTCAATAAAATCTAAATAAAGTAGCTGAAGAAAGAATGCAATTACAAGAAACCAAGTTGAATCTTAAACACACCCATGAAACATAAAAGCTTAGAAAATACATGAATAAGAGAAAGGAACTAAATAGAGGGGTTTAGAGATGAAAAAAGGAAGAAAAGAAAAAGAAAGAACGTAGAAGGGCAATTTTGGAATTTTTGGACAGAATTCCAAAATTACAAAAATATCCCTTTGGACGCATAAAAAAATTCTGAAATTTTTTAGGTAGATTCTGATGTATCCAAGGGTCCTATGATCAAAATTTCATTGATTTCTGATAAGATTTGTTATGTGAAATCATAAAATTTCAGACCTTAAAAATTCTTGAATGGAAATCTCATAAAACCAATGAAAATTTTTTGTTTATAAACTAGCAGAGAAGAAGGGGAATCAAGAGGAGTTTGGGGAAGAAGAAAGATGATATATGGGGAAGTAAAACCCAAGAAAACAAATACAAATTACCTTCCTTAATATGACTGGTGCGAATTGGACTAGAAGTTGTCCAAGAAAATCCAACTGTGAGATTGTGTATTTCTACATATTCTTTATTTCTAGTAACTTGAATCTTCTAGTATGTATGGTGTTGCAACAGCACAATAAAGGGAATTAGAACAAGGAGAATAATGGAGGAAAAAAGAAGATAGAAGGAGGAGAAAAATACTTAGAAGAAGGTGACAAGTATCATGAGAATCAAATTTCCACAAGTATGATTGATAAGATCCTACAAGATGATGAAGATCAATGCTTTTGTTGGTATTATGAAGAACAATTTTATCTTCAATTCAAATGTAGAGCATATAAAGATGGTGTTGAGTGTAAGATTAGTCTATTGGAAGACCATGTGATCGTGTTTGGAAAACCATGATTAATGAGAGACATGTTATCTACAACCTAGAGACATGTATCTTGCAATTCTTCGAGTATGGTGTATGCTATTGACTGAAACAAGGCCTCAACAATCTATTTCTAAAATGCAATAAATTTTGGGAGACACATTGCAAGAAGAAGCTCCCTTCACCTCTCTTGAAGCCTCGAAGGATGACAAACCAGCATCTTCATTGGCTAATTCCACACCAGAAGTCAAGATCAAGTCCAAGACCAAAGTGTTGCCAAGATATGAGGAGATCCCAATTCGATCCAAGACCCAAAAGCGATCTAACACAAGGAAAAGATCTATAAGAAGATAGGTTCATACAAGGCTTCCATGCTACGTCCTCAACTAAACTTGCCTCCTCTATTGCGGACTCCAAAGAGAATCTTCAAAAGGGTATGTGATAAGGATTGGAGGCTCTTCAATTTGAGGACGAATTTCTCCTCACCATTGGAGAATGATGTGGATATTGTGAAGAGGTTAATGTATGTGCCAATCCATAAAAGATTCAAGTCCAAGATGGTACCCAAAGAGGGGTTATTTTTAGTAGTTTAAGGGGTGAGATACATATGTAATAAGGTCTTTTGTGTCATGGGGTTTTTGGGGTTTTTTAGTTCAATGGTATTTTTGTAATAAGGCATTGTTGGCAAGGGTAATTTTATTGAGTACAAAAGTCAAAATGGAGCCCTCTTAGAGTGCTGGACGAATCTTCTAGAAGGCCTTACTTTTTCGATGGTTTTTGTTTTTAAAAAGTCAATTTTTAGTAGTTTTGAGTTTAGGAAAAGTCTAAGGTAGCAAGTAAGTTAGTAGTTTAGGAGTTTCTAATTTGGTTCCTTGCTATTTTATTGAGTTTGTGAGCCTATATATAGGGTTGCACATTTTTATATTGGGAGACAATGAATTTATGAATTAAAGTTTGGTTTTATTGGGTTTTATCCCTCTTTCCCCCTTACCATGGTGTAGCCATGTGGACTAGCTAGGGTTCATCCCTATGCTTCTTCTCTTTTCCTTCTTCTTTTTCTCTTCTTCTCCTATCTTCTTCCTACTATTGTTCTTCTTCTCCTATATTCTTCTTTCCTCCCTTATTCTTCTTATTCTAATTCCCTTTATTGTGCTGTTGCAACACCATACATACTAGAAGATTCATGTTACTCAAAATAAAAGAATTTATAGAAGAACATAACCTCACATCTAGGTTTTTTGGGACATCTTCTAGTCCAAATCGCACTAGTCAAACAAATGAAGGTAATTTATACTTTTTTTTCAGGTTCCCCCTCCCCCCCAATCTATCCTCTTCTAGTCCAAATCACACTAGTCAAACAAAGGAAGGTAATTTTTGCTTGTTTTCTCTGGTTTTCCTCCCCTATTTATCCACTTTCTTTTCCCCCAAAGTCCTCTTGGTTCCCCTTCTTCCCTGCTAGTTTATAGACAAAGTTTCTCCATTGGTTTTATGAAATCTCCATTGAAGAATCTCCCAAGGTCTGAAATTTTATGATTTCACATAGCAAATCTTATTAGTTTGTGTATGCATGTAGACTATGCATGTGCTGGGCTTGTCTTGAGTTTATTGTGATTGTTACTTTTGGTACGTGCATATAAATTGCCATGTGCATTTGGACTTGTCCCGAGTTTGGAAGCTCAAAAGTTAAAAATTACTTGATAAATTTATTTAAGTAAATCTATTTCCTTTTCATCAGTCTCCAACTATGCCAAAAAATGTGTCAACAATGGTGAGTTGCCTGATGTGCAGTTGATACTGATTGTAAACATTCTCCACTAAATTGTAGCTATGTTAATAACTTAGTAATTTAATTAATTTGAAACTTGATTGTAAGATTTGTTGGGCCTTTTTGTATGATTCTAAATTCAAATTAGTCTGGAACAAGAATTTTGTTGGTAATAACTATAAACTGAAGAATCTATTAATGCATTTTCAATGGTGTTTGAGATACTTGAAGGGTAGCATTTTGGGACATTCGAGATGTATTTGTATGATACATCAAAAAGGATAGTACTATTTTAACCACCCTGTCTGTTGGCTTGCTTCCATTGCATCTGATTATATATTCTTTGAACTTGTATCACTCATTATCTTTTTGAAATCTTAAACTGATACTGTCTTTTGGCTTCTTTCTTCTTTATGTCCAGTGCTTTTGTTGCCCCAGTAGATATTCAGGCTTTTACTAGTGAAGTAAAGACGAAATTGTTGGCTAGGTGTCATGGTAAGACTGTTAAAGGTTTTGCCCGTGCTGTGGATGAGATTTGTGAGGCTTTTGAAGAATTACAGCAAAAGAATTCAAGTGCTAGTAGAGATGAAACTGATAAGACAGCCCGTGGGTGCATTTCTTCCTCAATTGATGGTGGGGATGTTGAATTGAAAGATCAGATTGAGACAGTTGGAAAGAAGGAAAGGAAAAATACTGGGGGCCCTGGTGATGAAGGGTATGGATTGGAGCGTTGTTCACAAAAACAGGGTGAGACTGAGAAGAAGGATATAAAGCCTAGTATCCCATGTAGTCCAGAGAATAGTTTGTCTCCTGTTTTATCTGTTAAAAAGAAGATCAAAACATCCACTAATGGTGCCCATTTGCCAAAGAAAGAGATACTGTCAATATCCAAGGGTGAGAATTCTTCACCACTTAAAAAAATCTCTGTTGATAAGGGTGGAGACGGTGAGGAGATTTATCCTGAATGCACTAAGGTGGAAAGTCATTCAAAACGTTTATGTTATGGTAAAAACAATCTTCTCCTTGATGTTGAAGGAGATTCCTCGTATGGCCTTGTTAATGATGAAGGTGATGATTCCCCAGCTTTAGCTGTGCCAGTTTCTGCCAAGCACTCTGGTGGAGGACAGAAGGTCAAGAAGGCCATTACTGTATCAAAAAGGAATCAGGAGGCTGCCTTGGAAGTACATAAAAAGACAAGTTCAACTCTAGCATCATTGAAGCATGGTGATCATGAATCTGAAGAGCATTTGAAGGATGATGGAGTACAAAGTAAGATTGCTACATGTGGCTACATGAAGGATTCATCTGCAGATACATTGAAATCAGATTCAGATGTCGTCAGTGGAAAGACGGTCAAAAGCTTGGGAAAAGTTAAAAAGCACATGGGATCAAATAACTCACTTGGACTTTGTGATGTTAGCAAGGATACTGTAGGCAATTCCGAGGAACAGGGCAGGGATGAGCAATTATTGGTTGGTGACTGTAAGAAGAAGAGGTCCCAACCTGGACATAGAAGTCATAAGTTTGTAAACAATGAAGATTCACACCCTGCCAAAAGATCAAGGCCTGTAGAGGGGGGTGATGATACCACGAAAATATCAGTTTTAAAAAGCAGAAAGAGTGATACTGCATCTTCTGGTGTTGTTGACAACAAAGGAGATAAGCGTATGGAGAGTAAAAAATCAACTTCATTTGTCAATGCTGAAAACCGTCTGGCATCAAAACCTGAAACATTTAGTGCTCGGACCAACTTGCCGAGCGATGAGGCTGTACTTCCCCTAACAAAGCGCCGTCGCAGGGCATTGGAGGCAATGTCTGATTCTGCCACTCAGGCTGCTGGAGATATAACAGAAAAAAGTTCTAGCTTCCTTAAGAACGAAGTTTCCGTTTTAGATAATGATAGATGTCCTGCTATCCAAGTCCACTCAAAACGGAGATCAGTTTGTCGATTTGATGATGATAATGAACAAGAAAAGCTCAAGACCCCAGTTCATGGAGAATCTGTCATCATTATGAAGAACGTGCCTTCACATTTATCAGATTCTATCCGTAATACTGATGTGCAACCTGAAAGTCTCAGTAACGCTCAACTGGATGTTAATAAAAGCACAGATGGAAATTTGGATTCTGCTGGACTGGAGGATAGCCCTTCGAAGGATGGAATAATGCCCATCAAACATTTTAATGAGCCTTTATCACCCAAACCGAAGAAAAATGAAGAGAAGGGGCCGAAAAAGCAAATGGCAGCACATGTTTCCCACAGCCCTGGTAAATTAGAATCCCAGAAATCCTCCAAGGAGGGTAAGCCAATCTTGGTGTCACCTAAGAACTCCCTGGGGTTGGTAACTGCAACCAAGCCAGTGGAATATAAAGCCATCAAGCCCCAGTCTAAAGCATCTGGTACCACTACATTGAGAAAGGGGCCAGTTGGGTCCACTAAAGGTTCAAGTCTGGTTTCTGACAGCTTGAACTGTTCTTCTAATCAAGTGACTACCCAAAAGAACAGGCCAACCTTTTCAGCAGAAAAGTCTAAGATTGATTCAAAAACTAATTCACAGATGAATGATTTTGCTGTTTCAGCAGAACATGCTATGGTGAATGATTCTTTACTTGCGGAACGGTATGCTTAATTTGTAGTGGCTCTCCTTAAGATACATATATCTTCATTGTTCATATACTCTCATGCTTATTGTATGATTACTTTGTTTATCTGCAGCTTGGAAGTTGTTAGCGATGATAAGGCTGCTAGTTCGTCCATAGATTCTAAGCTTGCAGATTCTGTTATGTCTATGAAACATCTTATTGCAGCTGCTCAGGCAAAAAGAAAACAAGCTCATTCACAATCTGTTTCTCATGACAATCCTATCCCGGCATCTATTTTCTCTACTTCTGTAGTTCCAGGGAGCAGCCCCAGTCCTGCTTCTGCAGTTTTGCCTGTTCTATCTGGCAATGGCCATATTATGCAACAGGATATCAAGGGATTTTATGCTCGCACATCCTTAGCTTCTCCATCTCCACATACTCGTCAAGTTGCATTACAACATCAACTTGAGTCTGAAGAATATGAAGAGGGAAGATTTAGTTCAGGACACCGGCCATTGGGGGGGTCACTGAGTGGTGGTACTGAGGCAGCTGTTGCACGTGATGCCTTTGAAGGAATGATAGAGACATTGTCAAGGACAAAGGAAAGTATTGGGCGTGCAACCCGTCTTGCCATTGATTGTGCCAAGTATGGCATTGCTAGTGAGGTCAGTAACATTGGGAAGCATAAGTCTATCATTTTCCTTTATTTATTTGATAGATAATTACCCTGTCATCCTTCATAGCTATTTGAACTGCCTTCCATATAAGGTTATTATTATAAGTATATTTGTAAATATCTTACATTTTACCCTTACTTACGTTTCTGTATTATAATGGAGAAATATTTTATGTTAACTGGGCACAGAATCAATCTTGAAGCATCCAAACATGGGCAGCAACTTTTATCAATATCTGCTTTCATACAATTGCGGAAGCTAAATAGCCTAAATTTTTAAATAGAGTAAATTTTTAATGTAGTGAAACCCACTTTGGACAACAAAATTTATGGCTCTCTGATGGGCCTTCATTTTGAAAGAATTTAAAGACCTAAATAAGGTAGATTTTGGGTTTTATTGGGTATACTTTGTTTTTTTTTTTCACTTTGGGGAATGTTTTTCTCCTTTGTACGGTTTCATTACAATCTCAATTAAAATAAAATAAAAAACTATTCATTACTGGTCAGTGAAATCTCGTGCAATTCAATACAAAAAGAATTAAATGAAGCGGGTAGGTTTTGGGTTTTATTAGGTATTCGCTGCTTATTCTCACTTTGGGGAATGTTTTTCTCCTTTGTATGGTTTCATTACAATCTCAGTAAAAAAATACTATTCATTACTGGTCAATTAAATTTTGTGCAATTCAATACACCAAGAATTAATTAAAGCTCCCCCCAAAAAATTCAAATGAAGATACGGGTGCTTTGTTGGAATTGACTTGACAAATTTTAATTGGTGTCATGACTCACTTGAACATTCACTTCATTTGCTGTTGTTTTCTGTGCTCTTCATTTGCATGTTGTAAAGTGTAGGTTCTGCTTAGTGCCTTCAAGCATCACAGAGCCATAACGAGTGCTTCAGGCTTTCTGCATGATTTAATTTTTTTCGTGTTCGATGTTGGTCCCTGAAAAAATAAAAGTCCAAGTAATTAACAATCTAGGGAATTGTTCTGTCAGATCAGTCTCTCCCTGTTTTTCTAAAATTTGATTATATGCCAGAATGCATTGCTTTGATCTTCATTTTATCAGTTCTTACATCATCTGATGTTCTCTTAGCCAGTTAGGTTTATATCTGCAATACCTTGAGGGCTGTGCCCCCTGCAGGGCCAGTCATAATAGTTGGCAGACTTTGTCAAATTTTATGAGGTTAGAGTAATATGAATAGTTAATGTAGTTGAGTAAAACTGTTCCCATGGGTATGGGAATTTTTCATGGAAATTATGGGCATATTGTAAAATTTATCGATGTATTGGAACATTATAGTTTTGTTGGAAATTTGGATGAAACTTTAAATACTGAGAATAAGCACCATTACATGGTTAGGAATCATGACCCTAAGCAAAATAACCCATTTGCGTTGTTTTTTTGTTTTTTGTTTTTTTGATAAGAGAAATTTCATTAAGAGAAACGGGATGAGAAATCCCCAAAGGCAATAAACAACAAAACAACCAGAGAAAGAACTAGTTACATAGGAAAAGATTAGGCCATTCCCTTTTTGTACTTGCGATCGAGTTGTCACCCTCAAGCATACAATTTAGACCCCAAAAGCACAACAATTCCTTGGCCTTCAGAAACACATTCAGAACTGGCTTCCTACACCCTTTAGATACCCTTTGATTTTTCTCTAGCCAAACCCCCCAACATACGGCCAGACAAATGAGCTTCCAAAGGGCAGGTTTGGAATCTTCCACAAATTCCAGGAGGAGAACAACAAGCATATATCATTAGGGAACACCCAAGCAAGGCCAATCTCTTTAAGAAACAAATCCCACACTTCAGATGCATAGGGACAATGCATAAAGATGTGATTAATACTTTTCGACTCTTGAAGGCAAAGAAGGCAAGCATTGGGAAGGATCATGCCTCTACTTTGGAGGAAGTCGATAGTGGGGAGACGACCCCTAGTTGCAGTCCACAGAAAAAAAAAATGCCACTTTAGAGGGAATTTTGAGCTTCCATATTATAATCAAAGTATGATTCAACCTATCCTCGGCCTATCTAGCCTCCCTCCATGATTTGGCTGAGAACAGTAAGAGACCAATGCAGACGATCTTCTATTTCAGGTCTTAAACGAATAGGGTCAATAAAGCTAGGAAGATTAACCATCTCATCAATCTCTCAGTCATTTAGCCTTCTACGTAAATCAATATTCCATGCCCCACCATTCCCCAGAGGGACTCAGTAATCTCTCACTTTGGCTTCCTTTATCCCCTGTAAGGCAAAACATATGAGGGGATTCTTGCATAAGAGGCCTGGGTGTGCACCAACGGTCTTTCCAGAAGGAATTTTTTGATCCCTATCCCTTATCGATCCTAATGCCTTTTTTAATATCCTTCATGCCATTCATAACAGCTCTCCAACAACTACATTCATAAGGGAGGGTAGGGTTTTTAGATGCCCAATCATTCAGAAAACCATATTTGTTAGCAATCACCTGTCGCCACAGACTCTCCGGTTCCTGACCAAATCTTAAGTGGCATTTGGATAAAAGTGTCTTCTCCATATCATGAATTCGGTTGATATCAAGACCACCAAGCTTTTTTGGTTTGCAAATGTCTTCCCAAGCAACTAAATGCATACCATCACTCTAGTTGCCCTTGCCCCACTGGAATTCCCATTGACATTGCTCAATCTTCTTTTCCACGGAAGCAGGGATTGTCAGAAGAGAGAGGAAATAGGTAGGAAGGCTAGCCAAGATAGACTTAATAAGCACCACTTGTTCACCCTTGGATACAAAGCTCTTTTTCTAACTAGCCAGCTTCTAGTGAATTCGAGAAACCACACGGTCCCAAACCTTAGGATTCTTATAAGAGGCTCTTAGGGGGAGACCTAGATAAGAAGTTGGGAAAGAACCCACAGTGCAGACTAAACATTCCGCCAATCTCTCAATATTAGCCACATTGCTAATCCCATACATTATACTCTTAAGAAGGTTTACTTTCACCCAAAAACCGCCTCAAAACACCGAATAACACATCTCAAATACAACACCTGCGCTTGTAAGTCATTGCACATAATAAGAGTATCATCCGCAAATTGTAAATGTGAGACCATCAAACCATTATTTCCGACCCGAAAGCCTTCCAAAAGACCACCCTGGAAAGCTTAGAGAGAAGAGCCCCAAAAGCCTCGGCCACAATCAGAAAAGAAAGGGGGATAGGGGATCCCCTTGCCTCAAACCTCTTGAGTCATGGAAGAACTCCACCGACGGGCCATTTAAAAGGATTGAGAAAGAGGTTGTTCCGTAACATTTTTTCATCCATCTACGTCATTTATTCCCAAATCTCAGTCTTCTTAATATGTAATCAAGAAACACCAAATTAGCTTTGTCATAGGCTTTTTCAAGGTCCAATTTGCATAAGATTCTTGATTCACCATTTTTCATTATCTCATCCTTGCACTTGTTAGCCACTAACACCCCATTGATAGATTGTCTTCCTTCTAGGAATGTGCTTTGATTTGGCAAAATTACATCCAACAAGGCCACTTTTAATCTACATGCCAGGGATTTGGCCATAATTTTGTAGATGTCGCCCACAAGACTAATGGGTCTAAAATCCGACACTTTGTTAGCATGCTCATGTTTCGGTATAAGAGAGAGGAAAGTAGCATTGCTGCCAAGATCAAGAAAGCTCTCATCTTGGAAGTTTCTGATGGTATCCATGAGGTCACCTTTAACAATGTGCCAACAATTTTTGAAGAATGCCATAGTGAAACCATCTAGGCTTGGTGGTGCCCTCAATGCTCCAAACCACCCTCTTTATCTCCTCCTCAAAGGGCCTCTCTAACAAAACCCTCATGGTTACGGATTTTTTTTTTTAAACTGAACCCCATTCAGTTTAGGCCTTTTAATCCTGGATCTTTGTAAAGCTTCATGAAATAGGCCGCAAGATGATTTTTAAGACGATTGGACTCAACTTCACTCCCATTCTCATTCACAAAGGAATGAATGAAGTTTGTATTTCTTCTGTAGAAAATGATGCAGGATGACTAACCACTCTCTCTAAAAGCTTGAACTGATAGAGGGAGGCGAATCAATCCCTTTATCTTATAGTCTAGGTTAGGCCAAACCCTCGGTCGGGCCCTTATTTGTGGGCCCCACCTCTTATAGGTCCTGCCTCACATGGGTTGCCCCACCTCGAATGTGCCCCCGTTTCTCAGAGATTGCCCCACTCGAGCCCAGTGTGAAAATGCCCTTGCATTATTCACCCCCGATGAGGAGTTTCGAACACGAGACCTCCTGCTCTGAGACCACTTTGATGCAGGATAACTAACTACTTTCTCTAAAAGTTCGAATTAATAAAAGGAGGCGAATCAATCCCTTTATTTTATAGCCCAAGGTAGGCCAGACCCTCGTTTGAACCCTCCTTTGTGGGCCCTACCTTTCTTGGGTCCCGCCTCTCACAGATCGCCTCACCCTGAATGTGCCCCCGCCTCTCACAGGCTGCGTCACTTGAGCCTGATGTGAAAATTATAAACAATTGAGAGTTTCAGGTGGGAGATGAAATAATGGTTTGACTCAAATCTGAGCGATTCTAGCTAGGAGTTTCAAAGAAACTACATACCCGTAGTTTAGGGCCATATAAAGTTCTAAAACGGGTTTAAAGTTCAGTTCAACATACCTTTCAACTTACTGTTACGTAAACCTGATCAGTTCCTTGTTAACCCCTGTTTGTTCCACCTTTAAGCCTTAAACCTGTAGTTCATAAACCAGCACCTTGTTGGACTACATAAAGTACTCTGGGGCTAAGATCTTTGGTTAGTACTTTCTGTTTTGATTATCCTCATATCCAACAGTGACTTCACCTTCCAGGTATTGATATATCCTCGTGCTGAACCTGAAATTTATTCTTTCTTTCATTGGTCATACTCCAATATCAAACTCAAATTTGAAATAACTCCGTGTTTCGACTTTGATAGTGTTTGTTTGAGCAAGTAGTGAATGCATGTGCGCAAGGTTCAAAATGTCGATGCCAGTGGAAATGTTGGTCAAGCCAAAAGAAGACAACATATATTGGAAATGTTGGAAAGGAATATTGTAAAAATTGTGGAAACTTAGGAAGCATATTCTAATCTAACTACATACACATAAGGGAGCAAATAGATTCATTAGGAATGATAGCTTATTTTAATACATTTGTATTAAAATATTCTTAATAACAACACATGCATTTATTAGGATATTGGTACATAATGGTAGACAAACATATTATACTCTATGATGTAGTACAAACCAACGAATAGCCAAATTTGATGCAACCCACTAAAGATAACTCAGCCCATAGAGAAACATCCTTTCAGGAATTCCTTCAAACACTTAGAATGCTGTAAAATCCTTAGGCTTAGCAGGCATGATAAGAATGAGATATAAAGAGGTCCGCAGCCAACTGATGATGAGTAGAGCCAATGAGTAACTTCACTTCCATAATATGTCTATTCACAGCTTCCACCTTCTCTTGGTTATTTTATCAAACACCTTAGAGTCAAAATCTGTACACAGCCCATGTCTTCATGCATGTGTGTTGATTTCATCCCCATATGATCAATAGAAACACCTCCAATGTATGCTTAAGGACCCCATGTTCCATGGACATCACCATCCATGGCAAGCCTTGGCATCAAGAAGCTTGAGAAGGATCTCCAACTCGTGTCATCTAGTCGACCAAGAGAGGAGAGCTTTGTTATAAACCCATGGTTAATAGGGTTGCTCCCTTGGTTTACAAAATTAGAAACCAAAAACATAAAAGAAAGAAAACTAAAATCATCCCCCCCCCTTTCTTATATGTTCGACCAAGCCAATTCTAGGCTTTATTACATTATTCCACTATTACCCCATATAAAAAAACTCTAATGCCTACCATATCCCCAACTCTAATAGTTAATGAAAACATGAAATAAACTTGTAAAATCTCCCTAAAACAAAACCAAACGCCCATAATATGTGCTCATGTTCTTCCTTGTTTGCTTCCATGTGTCGACCCCACGAAGGCCAAGTGTGGGTCCCACCTTGCTCCAATATCCTCATCAAGCTAACTGGACAAACATAAGGGAACAAGAAGATTTTGTTCCTTTTCTTCTTTTTTCTTCTCCTTTTTTTTTTTGAATTTATCGTTTTTTATATGATTTTTTAACATCACATAATGTCGACATTAGGCAATAATACATTGCGAAAAGGGAATATTCACCAATATGTTGACATTGTACATTATTTTGACTGAAAATTGAAGTTTTATTATATAGTAAATGTTTCGTGTTGGTGTAGTTAATATGTCATGTAGGTAATATGTCATTTCGAGACATTTGATTCCAGCGTAACGCAAATAAGGTAACTAAGCATCCAAATGTGTTTGGAAATGCAATGATTTTATAGGCCTTGGGCTGGCCTGAGGGCTGTATATATACGTTGGGCCATGCCCGGCCCTTAATTTTTGGATTTTTCAAGGCCTGATGTCACAGACTCAACTTCTCCAAGCTCCAGAGACCGTGCGGCACTCGTGCTACTCCCGCTTGTAGACGAGTCAGCCTAGCCCACACCCACA
>JAOXJP010158416.1:0-12951 GCA_025762735.1 Platanus orientalis
TGGACTATTTTGGATTGATCTATTGTATTTTGGTTTGAAATATTGTAGTTTGGTTTGAGGATTGTATTTTGTTTTGGAAAATTTTTGTTTACGTTATTTCATATAGATGTTAACTGTTGCACAATTTTATTTCAGTTTATATGTTCAATCAGGTTATGATAAATCTAATTTTAATATAAAAAAATAATATTTAAACTTATTTCAACGGTCACTGATAGTTGAAACATAAGGTACAAAATCATATTTCGATAGTTAAAGAGTGTTGAAAAATATATCAATCTCACTTATTTCAACGGCCACAAAGTATTGAAACATATATCATTCTCACTTAGTTTGATGGTCAAAACCTGTTGAAATATATAACAATATTACTTATTTCAATGGTTGTCTGTTGTTGTAAAAACTTTTTTTTTATGGCCAATGACCGTTAAAATAGATGCATTATTTTCGACGCGTTGAGTTTATATGTTTTGACAGTTATAAAATTATATTTCGATGGTCACAGAAAAACATTTATTGATGGGCAGAAAATCCGTCGATTTGTTTTTTTGATAGTGTTTTATTCAACGGGTATCGATGGCCTTTAAAACTATCAAAAATACTTTTTTCAACGGTTATAATACTTATTTCAACAGTACTGACCCTTGAAAAAAGTCAACTTTCTTGTTATGTCTAACTCCTAAATAGAAAGTTATAGCGAAAAGAAAAATTACTAAAAATAACAAAAACGTTGATTTGAGGGTCTAAATGAAGGAATTTATGCGAAAAGTGGTAGTGCTCATAGCAAAGTTGTGAGTTTTGGTCCTTGCGAAATTTCGCTTAAGCTCACCAAATTTCACGCAATTCGTTCTCGGGGCTCATGATTTCTAATAATTTCTAATAGAGCTTTTCCCTTTGTTGTGTGTAACTCTCATGATTTCTATTAGGGTTTTTTCTTTCTTTCTTGTGTGTAGCTCACAAAACTGCTTGTGATATCTGTTCTACATCAGCAAGAGTATACAGTGTTTGGAAATTTGTAAAGGTAGCTTCCGCAGCAGCAAATTTCCCTGCGGAGGAGGCCGCCGGAGTAGTGATTTGGTCCATCGTTTCGCCCACCAGCTGATTAAACCGAGCAGGCTCCGAGATATTCTGTGTACTATAAAAAGGACCTGTGGTGCTTCTTCCATGGTGGAGAAGAAAGATCGGTTGGCGTAGCGTAACATACACTCGTCGTACCAAGTAATTCCGACTTTCCGGTTGGGGCAACGCCCGATAATCTCTTCACTGGCTGTCTTGATGCAATTCCCGCAGAGGTCTTGGGTGAGATCTCCTTGGCAGAGATAAAGGCCGTACACGGTGTCGGAATTCCGACCGGCGGTGGCGTTGTAAAAGCCGTCGTTGTCGACTGTGGCGTTAGAGGATAGAGAAGAGAGGAGGACGTTGAGGTTTGATTCATAAGTGCTATTAGAAGCGAAAAGCGTTGTGTTTGGGCAGTAGGTGTAGCGGTGTTCGGCGCTACTGCTAAGGCTAAGGAAAGAAAGGACGAATAAGAAGAGGAAGAAGAGAAACAGTAATGGTTTTAGAGATGGGACAGAGACATGGCTCCATCGTATCTCAGTTCTCTAGGTGTTACACTTCCACGTTGTGACCTATATCTGCGGTTTACAACATGGGCTTTAGGAAGCGCATTTAAGTGGTAAAGAAGAAGACTTCAGAGAGCCGGGTCTTCTTTGAACGTTTGTTCAACGTCACGCTTCGTTTGAACAATCAAACTTAAGAGGGCGTAGCATCGCCGTTTGTCAACCTTGACTATGCAGAGACATAGCCAAGAAGACTTCCTTACCTTTTTCTTTCTCTATTTTTAATAATAATAATAATAATAATAATAATAATAATATATTATTATTATTTTGGGAAAGGATCTGCTACTGCTGCACCCAAATTTGCTTGTCCCCCATGTCCCCACACCTTAGGTTGACACGTGATGGTTATTTTTAATTTGGTGCCTCTTTTTAAATAAGGAGCAAATGTTCATTTGAAAATGATCAGGACTCAGGATGGTGTCTTAGACACCAAGGGATGACACATGGAAGAAAATGACCGGAAACTTAAAATTTCATTTAACCTCACCCATTTTCTTCCATGTGTTGTCCTTTGGTGTCCAAGACACCAAATTCTAGACAGAACATTTTCTTCCGCAAATGAAAGATAACTAAACGAGAGAGGGGAGAGTTCTAATCCTTTATAGCAACTTGAAGTGTCGATAAATGTAACACCATTTGCAGTGTGACACATGTTCAAAAAAAGAAAATGTGTTATTTTAATGAATACTTATACTTTTTGAGATATGTGTTATATTATAGAGAATACAACGCTTCAAGCTGCAGTAGAGGATTTGAAAATGATAATAATAAGGTTGGGGTGCTCTTTTGTCAAGTCGTACCATTGTATAATCATCAAACACGCTGTGGACTTGAAGGCCTTGTGGGCACCACAAGTCAGCCCATTGTTACTTTTGATTGACTGGTTACCATTAGGGCTGTCAGCGGAGTCGTACAATCGGATTGTATATATCCATATTCGATCGGTTCAATCAAAATGTACATCTATATTCGATTCAGTATTTGACGGATTTTTTTAAATAGGATCCGTATTCGATTCCATTAATCTGTCGAATATCCAATATATTCTAGATATCTGATACATCTTCATCAACGAGCGATTGTGAATGAAAACCCCTAATCATCATCACCTTATCTGTTCTTGCACAATTCAAATTTAAAATAATTTAAGAAATCCCAAAAAAAAAATAAAACAACAAAAAAAGAGAAAGAAGAGAAAGATGAAGGAGAGGGGAAGAAGAAGAAGAAATGGGAGAAAAGAAATATTGTGGGTTTATCACCATCACCATCTGCTAAAATCTTTGGAATCATTTTTTAAAATCATTGAAAATGATAAGTCGTTGTGGTCCATTGATATTGTCTTCTTTCACAGTCGTCACCATTGCCACTTTGCTAGGGATATCACCATCTTCCTCCTGGTAATGTTTAGTTGAAAACGAAACAAGTAGAGTTTGATTTTATGTTTTCCTTTTTATTATAATGCCTTCCACTGACTCTTGTACTCTTTATCTCTCTAAATTTATATAGTCTTATCGTTATAGTTTATATACACGTTCCTCCATCATTTTCTTGGATTATTTTAAAATAATAAAAAAATTTGAATGTATATTCATATTCGATTCGTTTATAGATGGATATTTACTAGTCGAATCGAATATTAGGACGGATCAAATATAGATGCATCAGAATTTGCTTTTTTCGGACCAAATACAAACCAGATATTAGATAAATATCGGATGATTGATAGCTCTAGTTACCAGCTCCATCTTTAAGAAAAGATGAAAGATCATCTGCAGTAAGTTAAACTACATTAACCATACAATAAGTGTTTACAACACGACACATCTACAAAAATTTGTAACTCCTACCCAAATTTTTTTGTAATTGGGAACAAGAGAACCAAAATTCGGAGGAGACCAAAACCACAAAAAAAAGTGTAAGGATCGTAACTCCTTCTTGATGCAAGTTTCTTGGGATACAATAATAAACAAGCAAATACACAAGAAATTACAAAACAAATATTTATGTGGAAAACCCTAAGACCAGGGAAAAACCACGGAGTCACATAGAAACCTTTCACTATAATAAAAGAATACAAAACTACAAACTTTCTTTTCTCACACACACACTATCACAACCCACAACCATTGAGAAACTCATTTCTCTTTCTCATTCTTATATTCTCTCTCAACCAAGGGAAACTTGTGAAAACCTAAAGAGAAATCCTTCTCAAGCCTTGCACCATTCTCTTAAACCTTACAAAAACCTTTTTATAATCTCTTCAAGTGACTTCTCAATAACCATAAACAACAATAGATAATCCCACCAAGAAACCTAACTTTCCCGACACTACACAGATTTTTCAATTATGTCTCGTTGTCGTCGGCTCAAACTAGGCCCAAACCAAGCTTTAACTGGGGTGCCTCAGCTTAAACTGAGATCGAACTAGCACCTTTCTGGTTTTTGGTCTACTGCAATCTACGTCACTTGAATGTACTCGGATCAAACCAAGCTCAATCCAACAGTGTTGGAACTCACTTCTTTGGTTCCAATTGCCTCTAGCTTACATCAGACTCCACTCGAACAATATCCCACTTGGAGATTAATGTTCTATTCTTGTTGTCTAGCATCTATACCTGTGATGAGACATCTTCCATTATGTAACCATCTGCAACTCTTCTTCTTCTTCTTCTTTTGTCTTCAATCATGCCCCTAGCCTTGATCTCTTTCGGATCCTCCCATTAAACAAAAAGACACCCTCAATAATCTTTAACTTGGCTTTAACCTCAACCCCTTGAAGACTTCATGTTGAACCTTGCCTTTAACTACATGTTTGTCAAGACACCAACCTTTGACATGTGCACTACACTCCATGTCGCGACCCCAAACTCTATACCTTTCGGGGTTATAGAATTTAGATTTGGACATTAAATGCAAATCATGTCCTGAGCATATTTATACATGTAACATGCTGAAATATATATCACATATTACTATACATCCATTCATGTATTACCATACATTCATCAATTCATTCACATAGCAACAGAAATCTTTTTCTCAATCATCATTGAACCATTCCAATTTCATAAGTCTGACTTAAATATAAATCTTTTTATTGAATCAAACTAGCAAACCATAACTGAAATAAAAATATGATTACAACTTTTTTAAAACTGAAATAAATTAACATAATTCAACTACATATTGTCATTTTGATCACGGGACTGAATGTATCATGGAAATCAAGTCCCAATTGTTGGCTATATCCTTTAGCCACTAACCTTGCTTTATAACAAGCTATGCTTCCCTTAGAATCTCATTTAACTACGACAACCCAATAGTCTATCAAACATTAATCAGAATGAAGCAGAACTAGATCCCACATTTGTTGCTTAAGAAGTGCTTGAAACTCATCAAGCATGGCTTGTTTCTAGTGTTGATGAGACACCACTTCTTTGTGGGAGCTTGGTTCTTTATCTGCGAGTGAAGTTATAAAGAGACTAAATGTTCTTTGAGGTTTACGAATGCCATTTTTCGAATGAGTAGTCATGTGATGAATATTATTGGAAACCTCCTATAACTGAGTTAATTGCTTTAACATTATGAGAAGAAAAAGGCAAAAAATCTGAAGTTTCTAAGTCGAGTAAGTCACTTGTAGAACCGGGTGAAGAAGATGAGTTTGGCGGGTCTTCGGGTAAATAAGACGAAACTATTTGAGATTGATTTAACGGTTTGATGGTATACGGATCAACAGACGGCTGAGATGAACTATGACCAGAATCTACTAAAGACGAGTCGATTATCATTTATAACTGGAACAATTGGATCAATATTCTGATCAGACCTCATACACAGAGTAGTATTGAACAGCTTTTGATATGGAGAACTACCTTGAATTACTAGAGTAGGCATGCGATTTATGAGAAATATTGTGGTGAGTACAGCTTTCCCCCATAATTTAATCGGCATGTGTGCAGTTTGAAGGAGAGCAACCGTTGTCTCTATAACATGGTGATGTTTGCGTTCAGTGATGCCATTTTGAGGGGAGTATGTGGGCAGGTGAGTTTATGGACAATACCACATTTCAAAAACAATTCAGTGAATTTGTTATTATTGAACTCTACCGCCATTTGTTCTAACTACTTTAATTGTTGTAGAAATTTGATTTTCTACTTGATTTTTAAAATTACAAAAGCATTATAAACATTTTTCTTATTTTTGAGTAAGAACAACTAGGAGTATCTAGAAAAGTCATCAACAATCACTATATAATACAAAAATTCACTTACAGTTGAAGAGGATGATGGTCCCCAAACATCTAAGTGCAGTAATTGTAAAGGTGAGTTAAAACAAGTAGCAGACATATTTAGGTGTTGTCGGTGTATTTTTTCAAAATCACAAATAGCATAAGTAAAAGAAATTGAAGTATCATGTACATTTATATGTTTGAGGATATAATGTAGTGTTTTCAAAGATGGGTAGCCTAATCTATTATGCCATGTTGAAACTTGGGAGCTTCTACAACTAAGAGTAGTTGCATGACTTGGAGAGACAGGTGAGCATGCTAGAGGATATATCCCGTTCTCAAAGTGCTTGTAGTAGATCACTTGGTTCCGAAGTTTTGTCTTGAATAGCAAACAAATTCGCATCAAAGGCAGTAATACAATTATTGTCTTGTGCCAGTTTTTGCACATATAATTTGGCTGAAATTTGTGGTACATGTAGAACATTGTTTAGGCAGAATTTAAAACAGGGTGTGTTGTGCAGAGGCCTAGATTGGTATTGTATGTAGCAATAAATAGAAGAAGAAATTAATGCAAAACAACACACACACACACAACACAAGACAATTTAATGTGGTTCGGCTTAAAGCTTACATCCACAGGCGAAGACGATCAAGAGAGCTTTCATTATTCAAAATCAGAGATTACAATAGAGCACCAACTGCCTCCTCTTCTAAAACCTTTTTTAGTCTCTAAGAGAAGAAACCCTAAAAAAAAATCCCAGCTAATATGGGTTTTATACCCAAAATCAAAAAACCCTAAAGTAAGTAACTTCCAAAACGAAAGTTACCTATTCTGTGTTAATTAAAGACATTACCTCAACAAATCTCCACCTTGCCTTTAATTTTACCAAGATTACATAGCACAGAAAACTCTACTCCCATCTTCTCCACACAACCCTGAAGGGTAACTCGAAATACTACAAACACCTGTATCTTTGATAAGGCACAGAACCTGTGACATGTGCACCACACTCCACCTTGGCTTACATTTCGAGACCACCTTAGAGAAAAAAAAACTTGCACTTGTCCTTCTTAGTTAACTCTGCACCATATATACCTGGAACGCACCTCCATCTTGAACCTGAATCGTAACTTGTTTGCTATCACCACAAATAACCATTGACCTTAAAGAACCACCGCTACACATACTATTGAATCAATTTGGTCTTAACATCATCCAACTTGATCATAACACGGCTAATGCATATGTGTAGCTGCCCTGAGCAGACTCGCCTGGTTAACTCAAGAGAGGGAGCTCGATCTGTCCTCTCCAATCATAAGAACCTCCTCATAATCATCTGCTACCTAAAAACCTGCATTATATCTCTTTGTTGCATTTTCAAAAGAGACCCTACACCAACGCTGGTTATTCCATGCACCCCATTTCCAACTACCCGTTGAGGTCAAGGGAATATTATCAATCACCGTATTTTCCATCAGACGATACAAACCATCACCACACTTTTCTCCCTTCATAAGGACCAAACAATCACGTGTGATTTTCATGGTTCCACCTGTAACTAAATACCTACAAACCTTAGAGTCCAACTGACCTAAGGATATTTAATTCCTTCGCATATTTAAGACATATACCACACCACCCAAAGTATAAGCCACTTCATCAAACATCTTGATCTTCACTGTCCCAACACCCGTGACATCACAAGTAAACCCATCGCCCAAAGAAACAAAACCTATCTTTTTCTCTTGGAATGTATCAAAATATTCTTTCTTGAAGCAAATATGAATAGGACAACCTGAATCTAATATCCATTCATTATGAGAAAATGTATCCATACCTTTGGATATTGTGAGAACATCTCCAATGTACTCTTCCTGTTCCTCTACCAACACTGTATTAGGACTATCATCTTTCTTTCTGTCAACATGCTCTAGACAATCCCTCTTCATGTGACCATATTCTTTACAACGAAAACATTACACTTTGCCCTTTCCTCTAGACCTAGATCTAGACTTCTAGAACCTTTTTCCTTTATTCTTCCTCCCGTAAACAAACCTTCCGCCTGCCTCTTACCCTCCTCTCTAAATACCTTCTTCCTTAATTCCCTAGAATGCAAGAATGTCTTAACATCCTCCATGGAGATGGTATCATTTTCATAGAGTAAGGTCGTAACAAAGTGTTCATATGATGCAGATAAAGAGTACAAAACAATGATAGTTTGATCCTCACCATCAATCTTAATATCAATGCTTTTCAAATCCATAATGATTATATTGAATTCATCCAGATGTGCTTTCATAGACATACCTTCTCTCATCCTTAATGTATAGAGGCGTTGTTTCAAATACAACCTGTTCATCAAAGACTTTGTCATGTATAGGCTCTCCAACTTGAGCCACAAGCCTGCCATACACTCCTCTTTTGCAACCTCTCGTAACACCTCATAGGCCAGTCACAACTAAATCACACTGAGTGCCTTAAAGTTAAGTTCCTCCTTTCTTCATTGTTGCAGAAAATTTTTCCTTCTTCATCAAAGCTTTGGCTAATCCTTGTTGAACTAACAACGCACGTATCTTCACGCACCATAGACTGAAGCTGTTATGCCCATCGAATTTCTTCACTTTGTACCTTGCAGCCATATCGAAACACCCCAATTGCAACCTAAAGCTTTGATACCAATTTGTTGTGCATAAGCCTAGATTTGGATTGTATACATGAATAAATAGAAGAAGAAATTAATGCAAAAAAGAAGACACACACAAAGCACAAGACAATTTAATGTGGTTCGGCTTAAAGCCTACATCCACGGGCAAAGACGATTAAGAGAGCTTTCACTATGCAAAATCAGAGATTACAATAGAGCACCGGTTACCTCTTCTAAAACCCTGTTTTAGTCTCAAAGAGAAGAAACCTTAAAAAACATCCCAGCTAATATGGGTTTTATAACCAAAATCAAAAAACCCTAAAGCTAGTAACTTCCAAAATGGAAGTTACCTATTCTGTGTTAATGCCCAACACGGCTCTCGTTGAGAGCCATGTTAATTAAAGACATTGCCTCAATATGGTGTAAGTATATTACCGGGTCTAGTGTGTTGAATGAGTAGATTGTGTCCACTCCCACAATGACCTAGGTAGTGCCTGAGTATGGAGAGGGTGACTATAAGGATTTGATGTCCCACGAGATGTGGTTACTCACTCCCATATCAAGGTACCACATCGGGTCAAGTATATTAGGAAAGGAGGAATAAAACGCAGGATAGTTTGAAGTAGTTGGATTGAAAGAATGTATTCCACATGGGCTGGATTCCACGTTGATTCTTGTCCTTAGTGTAGCTTTGTTTGTTGTGTAGAAACCTAGATTTTGGATCCTAAGCAACAAAGAAGAAGAGAGAAAATAATGCAAATAGCAATATAGCAAGAAGAAGACGATTTACATGGTTCAGCTTGAAGCCTACGTCCATGGAAAAACAGAGAGAGAGCTTTCACTATGATAGAAAACAAAGATTACAATGACTAGTGCGACAACACAAAAATCAAGAAACCCCCAAATATAAACTCCCAAAACCCTAATCTCTGCAGGTCAAATCGGACCCCAAATAGAATATAAAATACGTGTCAAGGAAATTTATGCATAAATGGGTCATATTCGGGTTTTCTTTTGGATCTCCATCCAGGTTAAATCTTAGGTTGAATACAAGACATTAACCCAACATTGTTGATATGCGTGGAGTTGATGACTCTAATCTTGAGAGAAGTTCTATTGGTATATAGGTCGTTGGTAATTCTGATCCAATCAGAGGTAGAAATCCAAGGCCAAATGGCCTGGTTGGCTACATATTTGGTAGAACAGTCTGGATCTGCCAAACTTGACACCATGTCCTCTGCCTCTTAATCTTCCATTATGATTTCCTCTGTTAGCATTTGAATCGGTGAAAGGAGTTGTTGCTGCAAACGCAGAAGCCAACACATTACTTGACTTAGAATTCACTTCTTCAAATCTAAGCAAGAGTTATTGTTCTTCGATTATTAACAAATCTCGGAGCTCGACTAGAGGAATCAACTATGGCTTGAGTCTGACTGCCTCATTGAACTCATGAAATTCAAAAGGTAAGCCATTTAATACATGAAATACAACATCCTCCTCATCCGTGGAAGCTCCTACCGCTGTGAGTATATCTGTTAATAGCTTTATTTGTTGCAGATTGTCTGCCATCGTCTGTGATCCCTTCTTCAGATTCTACAAGTGATTTTTGATCTACAGAACATTTGATCACGAAAGAGAGGTGGATTTCCTTTCCAAAAGATTCTAGGCCTCTTTGAAGTTGATCACCTGAGAAATGTAGGGCAAGATTCATTCTGTTAGCGCTGCAAAAAGGAAAACTGAGTAGTTGTTGGTTGATTGTGTGCCATACTTCAAATTCTGGTTTCAAGATCGTTTTCCCATTAAAGTGTTGAATGAATTTTGATGGTGGATCTTGAGATCCTTCGATCATGTGCTATAATTTGTAAGCATGAATCACTGTTCGGAACTCAGATTTCTAAACTAAGTAATTATCTCCAAAGAACTTTATAGTTAGTAAAGAAGAGAAATTGGAGATCATTGACTGTAACAAGAAAAAACTGGAAGAACGAGATGAAGTAGTAGAAGTAGAACAGGAAGTGTTTACTGAAGAAAAAGAAATCATGAAGAACATATCAAGAAAATGAAGACTTAGAATTCTAGATTTGTAGAAGGAGAAGTTTGGATCTTAATGAACACGCTAAACACAGAGGTTCTAATACCATAAGAGGTTTACTGAGAAAAAAAATAGAATGAGAGAAAGCCAGAATGATCTCGTGAATGGCGAGATTCATGTATTTAAGTATAGGTAAATTATAGAATGACCCCTTGTACTATCTGACAATATACAGTCTCCCCCCTTGACTATCGATAATACCAAAATCCCCCTGTTAGAAATATTCTGGTTACAGAAGTTAGCCATAATGTGTTTTTACCAATATACCCATATTATATAACCTTTTTTTTCAAGCAAAATAATTTTAATGAAAACCCCAAAATTCCCTTATTAAAATAAAACCACATTTCGAATCAAAAGGGGTTTCTTCCTCCTCCCATCCTCCTTCCCGACAATAGATCTTCCCTGCTACTCAAAGTTTCGTCATTAGCCATGCTCATCTCTCTCTCTGAGGTGTTGTCAGCCACATTTCTCTCTCTCTCAGTAGTTCTATCGGCCTCTCTTTCTCGTCCCAGTGGTGTTGCCAGCCTCTCTTTCTCTCTCATAGCCAACCGCTCATCTCAAAGGAATCTCGCTTACCATAATATCTCTTTCTATATCTCGTCACCGGCTATACTTGTCTCTCTCTCTCTCAGTTGTTCCACCAGTCTCTCTCTCTCTCTTGTCTTGGTGGTGTTTCCAACCTCTCTCTGTATCTCATCGCTGACCACTCATCTCTCTCTGTATCTCGTTGCCAACCATTGTGAGTATGCCCTATCTTTTTTTTTCATTTTTTTATTAGTCCATTGAATGATTTGGGATTTTAGGGTTTAGGGATTTCAAGCCCTATTCGATTTGGAGGGTTTTTGTTAGGGAATTTAGGGCTCATTCAAGCCCTAATTTTTAAAGAATGGTTCATTTAAAAAAAAATTTGTTCATTCAATCCCTAATAAATTTTGCTCGATTAGGTCAAATTATCAACCAGAGCAATTTTCAGGAGGTTCAAAAAATGTGATGGTTTATTCAATCCTAAATGGAAACTATGGTTCATATAGTGATGTATTATTTGTTTATTGTTTTGTGGTGATGAATGGTGGTGGATGAATGGCAGTTTAATGGGCTGGTGGTGTGGGGCTGGTGGTTACTGAATGGGGGTGGTGGTATGCATGGTGATTGAATGAGTGGTGTGGGGTTGGTGGTGTTTATGGTGGCTGAGGGGTGTGCATGGTGGCTGAATAGAAGGGTGTGCATAGTGGCTGAATGGGGGGTGTTCATGGTGGCTGAATAGGGGGTGTGCATGGTAGCTGAATGGGGAGGTGTGCATGGTGACTACATGAGGGGTGTGCATGGTGGTTGGATAGAGGGTGTTCATGGTGGCAGAATGGGGGGGGGGAGGTGGTGGTTTTTGGGAGGTTTGAAGCATCAATGTCTTTGATTCATGAATGGGGGATGGCCTTGATGTTTTGGTTTTAGTTTGTTTGAAATAGAGGATTTTAAACTTTTTTTTGTTTTTGTTTATTCAACTAACTGAATGTATTATTTGTTTTTTGTTTTGTGGTGATTATTTTACAAATAGTGGATGTTTATGGTGGATCAATGGTGGACGTTTATAGTGGATGAATGAGGGGTGTATGATGCTTGAATGAGGGTGTTTATGGTGCCTGAAAGAAGGGGTGTCTGTATGACAGAAAAGTCTTCTTACTTTTCCTCATTTTTCATAATATAATCCTATTTAGATTTGTTAATGTAATGTGTTGAAAATTCCATGAACTATAAAATACATGTATTATATAGACTAGGACATGAGTGAAGTCATGTTAGAGTCTAGGTAGGTCTTGGTCTCAAGTTTCATGAAGAGCAACCTTAAGACACCTAGAAGATCTCAAGAAAAATAAATCGGGAGCATACAAGTCATGCCGAAAGATTCACAACTCACTCTAAGCTCACATAAGGTAAATCAGGTAAAGTGACATAGTCAAGGTGAATTAAGGGTCCAAAAAGGAGTTCCAAAGGTCTACGGACCTTCCCAGACCATGGAGAGACGATCTCGAGGTCACTGTAGCCTTTTCCAAGGATTTTGGAAGCTTTACAAGGCACGTGGATAGTTCCAAGATCGATCCAAACATCCTAGTTTGATCCAAATAATTTGGATCGAACTAACAACTCTCAAGTTACAAGTTTTGAGTGTTTTTTGCATTTAGATTGATCCAGAATCAATCTAGAGTCAATCTAAAGTTGTGAAAACACTGTATAACGATTAGATCTTTAAAAAAATCATTTTAAATCAATGGACCATATTATTTGAATGTTAGGGAATGTTCTAATCTAATGGACACAAGTGATTTTTGTCCATTATAAAAGGGATTGAGCTCCAAATGAGAAAAG
>JAOXJP010158427.1:0-26989 GCA_025762735.1 Platanus orientalis
AGCGGAATGGCGTAACAGGATTCATGTAGCCAACCCCAAATAGTTGGGATAAGGCTGTTTGTTGTTGTTGTTGTTGACTAGGGGACACGAAATCTGGTCACACCAGTTTTTTTTTTTTTGGTACTTGTCCTGTGACTCACCCGACTTGGTTCATTGGTTTAGTTGGAACATAATTGGTTTCTTTTTAAAATCTTATTGTCATGTACCTCTTTGCCGTAAGAACAAGAAACCATAGAAATCGTTGTCGTTGCTTCAAAATTCCTCCAAACGCTTCCAAATCTTAAAAACAAATCCCTTTCAATGATTCTTATTGGAATATACCAACGAAAAATTGTGAAATAGTCCTAGTATATATTTTTTTTAAATCACTGATTTTGTGGCTCCTCAGGTATTCCACTTGGACAAACGTTCTGAAGAGATTCCGGCTTGCCGGCAACAGAAAAATGTCGAAAGCTGGTACCTTTTGATCCGTCTTCGAGTCAGGAACGCGTTGCAACTAACGGATCTTGAAAACTCCAAGTAACGGATCGGTGATGAAACCTTCGAGCAGAGGTAGAGTTGGTGAACAAAAAACTTTACATGAAAAATTATAAAATAAAAAAAATGAATAGAATCCTTTTAACCCAAAGGGAAGGGGTAGGTCTCTACCACCACTGTTAAACTTGGTAGAAACCAAATCTCTTTCCTGTGTTTTAGACCTCCTAGCCGAACAAAAGGAAGAAGAAGAGAGTCAAAATCTAATTTCAAAACTTAGTTTATTTCATAATAGAGAAGCTTAGGTGTGTCAGTGTCTTAAATAGATTTCCATGCCTAGGGTTGTTACAAATTAGGCCCATGTGGACCAAAATATCCTTAAACCCACTACATATATCAAACATATCCCTACACTACCAAAGAGACATAAATATCCCTTATTAAACAAATAGGGACTAAAATACCCTCACATAAATGTACCCCCTACAAGAGACATAAAGCAATGAAGCAACTAAAAGAAACACACCACTAACTAATAAAATAAATCTCAAACAAAAACTAAACATCTCTTGAACCTTGGCATAGCATGTGGATCCCCTACTAGAACCAAAGTAATGGTTTAACTCTCCTGCGGCATCTCTAGTAAGTCTGGAAGGCACCCTTGGACCTGATGTCCTCATCACTTTTCCTTTGTTGATAAACTAGAGATAACCTAATGTAGACTTCCTCTTTAAGGTCTCCATGTAGGATGGCATTCTTGACATCAAATTAAAACATATGCCATCTCTCATTGACAGCAATAGAGATCAAGATACGAACAAAATTCATCTTTGCTACAAGGGTAAAGATCTCCTAATAGTCAATCCCATATGTTTGGGTGCAGCCCTTAGCTGCTAATCTGGCCTTATATCGATCGACAATGTCATTTAGTTGTAGCTTCAAAGAGGATACCAAACTACATCTTACAGACTCCTTCCCTCGTGGGAGATCTACAACATCCCATGTCTTGTTAGTTTCTAATGCTTGCATTTTTTTCCTCCATTGCCCTTCTCCACTTAAGTTGAGAAAGAGTTTGAGATACACTGCATGGGATAAAAACAGAGGAAACAAAGAATCATAGCATGCATGATAAACAATAGGATATTGAGTGCAAGAATGAGTACCCTTCCTAACAAGAATGGAAAGACAAGAATCATCATTAGGCATAAGAGGAGCAATACTTGGAGTAGAGAATAAGTGACTAGTTGGGAAGGCACATGAGAATTAGGGGCAGCAACAACTCTTTGCTTCCTTCGAACAAACACATGTGTATTCTTGCGCCCAAGCTTTCTTAAGGTGGGTGCCACTATATCCTCCTTTTGAACAATCAATTGTTTTGTCTCCCCCATACCATGACATTCATTAACATCCAAGAGATATGGAGGAACAGGAAGTAGAAGAAGCACCTCATCTTCTCCTTAACATCTTTTCTTCCCATGAGGATAAAGATGGCTAGGAGAAAAGAAAGAGATAAGACTCATGGGAGGTGAGGTCTATGGAAACAAACACTTTCTGAGTGGAGGGATGGAAGTATTTGTATCCCTTCTGATTCGGAGTATACCCAAGGAAAATACACTTAAGTGCCTTGGTATCCAACTTGAAACGGTCCAACCTAAGGATATCGTATAGTAAATGCACCCAAAAACCTTGAGGGAGGAACCAAAAGCAGGACATAGGAAAAAAAAAAAAAAAAAAGAGAATGCCAAAATCCAAGAATCTGAATGGGCATACGATTCATTAGGCACACAACAGTCTGAAGAGCATCTGCCCAAAATAAGAGGGAAACATGTATGGTGAATAATAGTGGTTTATTATTCTCGTGCTTTGTATATCTTGCTGTTGTGGCCAAATTAAAAGGTTGCAAAAGCTTATGACAGATTAGAATAAATCAAGAACAAAATTCAAACACCCAAATAATGACAAACTTAACAAAATACAAAGGAAATATAAGGAATTAAATCAAGATGACTAGGCAACAAGTAGAAAAGGTTTAGAGATGAAAGAATGGAGGAAAGAAGAGAAATAACCCTGTTTTAAGGTTAATCGGGACTTCCTTCCCTTGAAAGATCCGGGCATTCCTCTCAACCCATAAGCTCCAATATATAATGTGGGGAATACATTTCCACAAGATTACTCCCTTTGGAGACAAATAATCATCCTTAATTCCATACCAGCCGAGAAGCAATGACTGGACAGTTTCCGACATAGCCCAAGGTTGCTTAAATCTCTTGAAAAATTCACCCAACGACAGGGCGATGAAGGAAAAGATGAGAAGGTGATTCAACATACCTTTTACAATGGGACACTGGCTTGTCATTTTTTTTTATTATTGATAAATAAGGAAATTTATTGCAGAAAAAAGCTACAAAAATCAGGGCGGCATGAGAGATACGCACAAAAGAGCCAATACAACATAGAGAAAAACAAAATCCAAAATAACAATAATAACCCCGCTTGGCTTCATGCAACAAGTTCGCCCAGAGTTGTCTGGCTTAAAGAAGGGGATAGAAATACTAAATTCTTCCATCAGTCGGCGAACATATAAAGAGCCTCTAATCAAATTAACAAGTTGTGTGTCGAGGGGAAGTGGATTCATGAACAAGAGGAGATCAGGAACGCAATCGAATTGTATTACACTCACCTATATTTGGACCCTTTTCCTAACCGCCCTATTCTGGAAGGAGTGGAGTTTGATCGTATTAGTGGGGATATGAGTTCTTGGATGGAGAGATCGTTCTCAAAGGAGGAAGTCAAATTGGCATTGGATAGTGTGGTGGATGACAAGACGCCAGATCCAGATGGTTTCCCGTTGAAGTTTTTGAAAGTGTGTTGGGAGGTGCTGGGTAAGGACGTTATGGCTGCCTTTAAGACATTACACTCATTGGATCAATGGTGTAGATCGTTGAGTGAGACTTTCATCACTCTCATTCCTAATAAAAATGCCGCTTCTCAGCTTAAAGACTTCATGCCGATTAGTTTGGTGGGGTGTCTCTATAAGTTAAAGGCTAAGACTCTTGCGATTCGATTCAAGATTTCTCTATCCGACATTATCAGCTCTTCTCAACATGCCTTTCTCCAAGGAAGGAAAATAACCGATTGTTCTTTATTGGCAAATGAGTATGTTGATGCTATGAGAAAGGCGGATTGGAACAGCATTGTGTACAAGATTGATATGGAGAAGGCATATGATCATGTGAATTGGGGATTTCTTGTTTAGGTTCTTGGCTAGATGGGCTTTGGGGAGAAGTGGAGGCACTGGATCAAAATTTTGAACTCTTCTGCATTTTTTTCGGTTTTGGTGAATGGAGTTCTAGAGGGTTTCTTTAAAGGAAGTCACGGGTCAAGGCAGGGAGATCCTCTTTCTCCTTGTTCATAATGGTAGCGGACTTGTTGGGTAGGATGACTTCTAAGGCAGTTGGGGTGGGCCTGGTGGAATGTTTCACCATCCCTTATGGCGATTCATCGGTGTCATTCATCTAATATGCTGATGATTCTCTATTCCTTTTGAAAGTAGATGTGGAAGGCATGAGAAATTTATAATGCATTCTTCTCATAATGGAAGTTGCCACCTGATTGAAGGTGAATTGGGCTAAGTCCACAGTGAGTCCTATTGTTGAAGGATCGTCTTGTACGCAGATTCCTGAATTATTAGGCTGTGAAAGTGTTCATCTCCCGATCACTTACCTTGAGTTACCGCTTGGTGCTAGTGCCTCGTCAAAAGTTATTTGGAATCCGGTAATTGAGAAAGTGAGTAGAAGACTAGCGGGGTGGAAAGGAAGGTATTTGTCGAAAGGGGCCAAGTTGGTGTTGTTGAAGAGTATTCTTGCTAGTTTGCCAACCTACTTTTTGTCATTGTTTCAAGCTCCATGTTCCATTATCAATCAGTTGGAGCGATTGCAGTGGAATTTTCTTTGGAGGACATCTATGGGCTTGAGGAAGATTCATTGGGTGGGGTGGAAGGAGGTTTGCAGGCCATTAGAAAATGGAGTTTAGGTCTTCGGTCCGTAAAGTCAACTAACAGAGCTTTTCTAAATAAATGGCTTTGGAGGTTTGCGGTAGATAGGGAAGCCATTTGGAAGGGAATGGTTGCTGCCAAGTATGGTGAAGAGCATTCGGGGTGGGTATCCAGAAGCCCCCATAGCCCTTCGGGGTGCGGCATTTGGAAGAACATTATGAAAGGGTGGGATCAATTCAGAAATCATCTTAGCTTCCGGGTCAACAACAGGGAAATGGTGAGATTCTGGCTGAATCCGTGGTGCACTAGGGAGCCCTTGGGCGTGCTTTTCCCCTCATGTTTTGAGCTTGTCATGGATAAAGGGGGCTCTATTCAAAATCATTGGATCAGATCTAGAGTGTTTTGCTCCTGGAACATTCAACCTAGAAGGAATTTGAATGATTGGGAGAGGAGATGGGCAGATTATTAGAAGTGTTGGATAATGTAGAGTTGGGGATTGAGGAGCTTCAAGATGTCAGTGTTTGGAATCTAGATGTGGAGAATGGTTTTACGGTTCGATCGATGTTCAAGGCTCTATGCAATCTGGTTGTTTCTCTTAACCCGGGGAAGTGTGTATGGAACAATTTGATCTCGTTGAAGGTTTCGTTCCTACTATGGGAGTTGTGGTGGAACCGAGCTCCCACAATCGTGAAGCTGAGGGAAAGGGGCTTGATAATCACAAATTGGTGCAATCTTTGCAAAGCAAATGCAGAATTGGCAGGCCATTTGTTTATTCATTGCCGACGGACTTATCCCATTTAGTGGTTCTTCCTTGGTCGGTTTGGAGTGATGTGGGCTCATCTGGTCTTGATCAGGGCCCTTCTGCCTTGTTGGTAGTCTCAGATCCCGGGGGGTGGGTCTGCTTTGGGCAGGCACATGTGGCTATTGATTTCGGCTGCTATTTGTTGGGTGGTTTGGGAGGAAAGAAACAAGAGGGTCTTTGAGGACAAAGCTCGTCCGTTTCATAAGATCATTGACACAATATTATCTAGGCTTTACGACTGTCTTTTTGTGGGGCAGCCGGACCGGCTTTTTAGCTCTTGGATCTTTGATTGGGAGAGTTATATTTTGTAGTGTAGCTTGGTAGTTCGGTTTTCTTAAGCCACTAGTGTTCCATTTGTGGCCTAGTGGTTAGCATTCCTCATGTTGTATCGCCTTTTGTCAGTTTAATATAATTTCCTTATTTTCTTTAACAAAAAAAAGGTGAAAGAGAATCCAAAAACAGCCAGCTATAGAGATTTGACAAAATAGCATCCACTAGCTTGGGCATTGGGGCAATGGAGCCTTTGAAAAAACACATGTTTCGTTCTTCCCACACACCAGCATACTACAAAGGGGATCAAGTTCCATATTCCTCTACCCAGGGGGCTAATATTGGAGAATGTTGTGTTGGCCAACTCTCAACCAGCTCTAGCCCTTTGTAGATTCGTTTCCACACCCCACACCCCACAACCCCTACAAGCTTTTTACTATTCCACCCATTCACTTCTCCCCCCATATTTGACAGCAATGCCCTTCCTCCAAAGAGCTTCCTAATCGATCCCAACTATCCAAAGCCACTTTTCCAAAAGAGCGTTGTTCATCTTTTTAATAGCCCGAATTCCCAAGCGATTTAGTCCCTCCTTTTAGTGATGTTTGACCAGCTTACTAAGTTAATCTTCTTTCTTCCCTAATCGTCATTCCAGAGAAAACCCTGCTAAATTTTTTCTAGCTCATTTACTACAGGGGCAAGGGCAACGAACAATGATAGGAAATAAATGAGAAGGCTTGAAAGCACACTTTTAAGAAGGGTGAACTTCCCCCCTTGGGACAAATATTTGCCCATCCATCCCAAAAGCCTTTTCTCCATTCACTCCATCATCAGATTCCACACAATCTTAGAGGCAGCCTTAGCTCCCAAGGGAAGCCCTAAGTAAGAAGAGAGAAGGGCATGGATCGAGCATCCCATAATCTCCGAGATAGATTCAAGTTTGGAACCAGTCCCGCTGGATAGATTGATAATTTACTTAAATTCACCCTTAGCCTCAAGGCCGCTTCAACAATGAGCAAGATGCATCTCAAACACTTGAAAGCTTTGGTGTTTGCTCCCGTAAGGAAAAAAGATTCATCCACAAATTGGATGCGAGATTGAGGGACCAGCCACCCCCAGTGAGAAACCTTCCAGCATACTAATTGCATTTGCCTTGCTAACCAAGCTGCTGAGAAGCTCCAACACTATGATAAACAAATATGGTAGGAGAGGATTGCCATGCCGTAATCCCCTGCTACACAGAAAAAAGCCTTTAGGGGGGTGACATTAATCAAAATGGAGAAAGTCGGGGAAGACCCACAAACCTTGATCCAATTTCTCCATTTTAAACCCAAACCCATTTGTCGAAGCACCAAATCAAGAAAAGACCAGCTCACATGATCGTAGGCTTTCTCCATGTCTATCTTGCACACCATGCCTCCCGTTCCTTGCTTCTGTCTTACATCAATGCATTCGTTCGCCAATAAAGAGCAATCTATGATTTTCCTACCAGACACAAAAGCATTATGAGATTCCGAAATCAACCTCAAAAGAACAACTTTTAACCTCAAGGCCAACACTTAGAAATAAGCTTATACAGGCACCCAATCAAGCCGATAGGATGAAAACCTTTATCTCTAAAGCACCCGCCTTTTTCAGGATGAGAGAAATGAAGGTGGCATTAACGCTTCTGCACCATTGATCATTCTCTTGGAAGGCAATTAAAGCAGCCATAGCTTCCTTCCCCAACACTCCTTCAGGAATATTAACGGGAAGCCGTCAGGGCCCAGAGCCTTGTCATCATCTAGACTATTGAGGGCAGCTACAATTTCTTCCTCAAAAAATAGTCGTTCTAACCAAACTTGTTAATCTAGATCCAACCCATCATAGACAACACCCTCAAGCTCCAGGTGCTCATGAAGAGGTTCCCTGAATAGCTTTGTGAAGTAGTCTTCAATGTGCTCCCCGATCTTTGAATCCTCATTCACCCATTCACTATCAACTTTTATCTTCTTAATCAGATTGGCATTTTCTCATACTTGTTATCCCGTGAAAAGAATTTTGTGTTCTTATCCCCTTCCTTTAGCCAGCTCACCCTAGACTTTTGTCTCCATCAACTTTTATCTTCTCAATCAGATTGACATTTTCTCTTACTTGTTATCCTATGAAAGAATTTTGTGTTCCTATCCCCTTCCTTTAATTAGTTCACCCTAAACTTTTGTCTCCATGAAATCTTCTCCATTTGGAGCAGTTTGTTGTATTCCATTTTTGCCTCCTCCCAATATTGGGAATCTTCTTCCGAGAGAGCTACTGATTGGTTCCACAACTCCATCTCTTTCATTTTATCAAGGCATCTTCTCTTCCTATCCACCACCATTTTGAGTTGTTCCTTATTCCACCTTATTGTTCTGAGTTTGAGCGATTTCAATTTTTTCCTAAAGATACAATTGTTTGTCCCTTCTACCACCTCCTCCACCCACCAATCTCTTTTTTTTTTTTTTTGAAACCCGACACTCCTAACCACATTAGCTCGAATCTGAAGGGCTTAGGCCCTGTCTTCTGGCCACCAACTTTCAATATAATTGGAATATGATCCGACACCGAATTTGGGGCAGCTTCTTGAGTAATTTGAGAGTATTGATCCAACCAATCCGGAGAAACAAGAAAACGGTCTAACCTGCTATGAGAGGGGTGATCCTACTTGTTAGACCATGTGTAGATAGCTCATTTCAGGGGTAGATCAACCAGACAGTTTTCTTCAATGAACTTGTTTAAAGGCTTCTTATCTAAGCTAACATTCTATTAGCTCCCGCTCTTTCAAAAGGATACTGGACAGCATTGAAGTCTCCTCCCAGGCACCACAGATGCAGCCATCTTTCCTTAACTCTTGTTAGCTCATCCCAAATTCTTTCAGCTCCCCTTTGCTCGTAAGGACCATAGACTTCCAAAAAAGTCCACAACATCCCATCCACCTTATTTTTGCATAGGATAGATAAAGAGAACTCGTCCACCTGATGGTCAATCACCTCCACAACATTTGATTTTCATGCCACCAAAATACCTTCTAGCCTTCAGCTTCTTTATGAATAAATTCGAATTATGTTCTACCCTACGAATCACGCCTCATTGTATAACTGATTTGTTGTACCATTGTATCCTGTATCACCAAGTTAGCATTGTTGCATTTAATTACATCCTTCACACTCCACCTCTTCTCCTCCCTCTCTAGCCCCCTAATGTTCCGGGAAATAATGTTTAGCTTCATGAAGAACTTCTGAAGTTTGATTCCTCTTCCTCTACTTAACTCTCCAATCTTCATCATCCCTTCATAGTTAATGTTAGATTGGAGATTTTTCAGCTCTCTCGAGTGGCTACGAGCATTCCTATTGTCTGGCCTAGCCTTTTGCCACCTGGGACTCCAACTCCTCCGACGTTCAATCTCTGTGAAAATTTCCTTCATCTTATATCAACCCTTTGAATGACATCCCTAGTCTTTTCCTTACCTTCGCAACCTGCTTGAGTAGCCAATTAGAAGACGAAGGAGGGGGTAACATTAGAATAGGTTCAGTTTTTGCCACTTCCCCAAAATCCTCACCTTCAATCCCAGGCTTTGACAATTCCAATTGTTTTGTTGTCTTGCTATCAGCTTAAGGGCCAAAACGGATTTGACCCTGACCATGATACTGAATAGAGATTCATGAGGTCCGAGAGATTTAAGAGGTCCAAACGAGTGTACCCATAGCGATTCTAGTGTTTAGACTGGTCTAAACCTAACCCTATTCTCGATACTTTATTGGATCTTCTACCTAAGAGAGAACCACTTGTGCCTAGAGTACACACATTCTTTGAAAAAGTGGTTCATACCCCTAGTGTATCCAATCCCTAGTGCCTATTTGAGACTTATCTATTAGGTATTTCTGGAAGGTATTATGGAAGATGAAGGGTGCACATATGCTACTTACATGGGTTAGACATTTGTCACATGATTAGCATCCACCTACTGATGGGTTACTTGAGGTGGTAACCAAGAATCATAGTCCTTTACTGAGCTTAGAGACCTTACTTAGATGTCTGTTTGGTGAGAACCTTAGGGCATGGGATAGTGTTCTGTCTACAGTAGAGTTTGCATATAATAGTTCAGTCAATAGGATAATTGGCATGAGTCCATTCGAGATTGTTACAGATTATAGACTTAGGGCTCCTATAGACCTTATTCCTATGTTTACATCTCATCATCCATCTGAGTTTGCATCTGCATTTGTATCGCATATTCATTCACTACACCAGGAGATTAGGCGTAGAATTGCCATGAGTCATGAGCGCTATACACAGTCGGCTAACTTGCACCGATCGCATCGCGAGTTCCAAGTTGGGGATTCAGTTATGGTTAGATTCCGCCTTGAGCGATACCTAGCAGGGGTCATGCGGAAGTTGCATGCAAGGAGCTCGGGATTACAATGTTTTGAACAAAATTGGACAAGAGGAATCCCCATTGAGTCTCTAATAATTCCTCCATATCCTGCCCTTGTAGCTGTCGTAGCTCCATCACATTCCTGAATATCCTTGGATCGGACTCTTTGTTATTGAGCATTGGAAAATTTATAATATATGTTACTTATTAAGACACAAATCCTTGGAACTAAAGATTCCAATCCAAAATAAATGTAAAGGAGTATGCAATCCCAGCTGTAGACATGGTCTGCTCTATAACACCCCAAAAAGCATATAAATAAATGACAAATAGTTCAAAAGAATTTAGAATGACACCCTACCAATATTGAGAAATGCACATTGGAGACATCAAATGGTGGGCCAAACACACCCAACACCCCAAAACACATACAAGGATGCCGCATTTATAGTTGTGCTGCTTATAAGGATGCTGGTCGAGCTGACCAATTTCAATTCCAGCTTACCAACGAAGCCAAGATAAAAAAGAAAAAGAAAAAAGAAAACATTAATTAAGATATCAGGCAACAGCATTCATAAAATGATTGGAATTTCAAAATTGCAACTCTGTTAAATAAAAAAAAGATACATTTAAAATTTTCATGTTTCAGATATGCTTTAGCTTTAAAGTAATGGAGTAAATAAACATAGAGCAAAAGAATAACAAACCTACCCATTCGACAAGATTAATAACTGGACTCAGAAGCTTGAGCATAAGAAAAACCATCCTGTGAAGCAGCAGTAGTAGTTGAAGGAGCAGTAGCTCCAGCAGGAGTTGCCCTCTGAAGACCTGATGCAGAGCTCATGTTGAAAGTATCATAGCCTCCACTTGTTGCTGGTGCTGGATTGGCTTGATACATTGTTGGTGTAACCATAGAAGGGGTACCATTAGAAGTGGGGGTTGAAGTGCTCCCAGGCACTGTTGGAGGCCTTGGCAAACCATTTACTTGCATGGGTAAGGAAGTTGCATTGGGTGGCCCCAACATTGATGGCATATTTGGAGCAGCCCCATAACCTGCCAAAGTCAATGCAAAGAAACAATGCAACCTGTTATCAGTATGAAATGGGATGGACCACGAAGTAGAATGTCTAGATGTAACATTCAGTGCCAATGTGTTAGAAAGGAGTGAAAGCATCATGTCAAAGAGAAAATGGAGGAATACTTGCACCAGGGATGAACAAGAAGGCAGAAATAATCCTGCTCATGGCACACACATGCAAGGGGATATATCACAACCCACCACTTGATTGTTCCCAACCATGAGTTCTGGGATGGAGAATTGGCACAATTGGATAATCCTATAAATGAATTCCTATTTTTTATAGAAGATTGGTATTTGGTAGAACGCATTAAATGGCAAACCCCAATAGAAAGTGCACCTGTGCCACACACACAACACATGCAAGGAGTTCTTCCAGCTCAACCAATTGCAAGCATTAATAGATTTCTAAGGACCAAGCTAAGCAATGTATCAAGTGAAAATAGTGAAAGACAAATCCATAAAACAGCAGAAAGACACAGCCTTTCTGATTTTTTGGATCTAGGGATTAAATTCTGGGAAGACCAGGGGTTCCCTGGATATCAATGAACTAGAATAAAAGTGGCTAATGGTAAGAACATAAAATAAAACAACCTCTGATACAGCTCAATCTGATATACTTCTCTGCAACCATGAGAGTATATTCAAGTGCAGTATATACAGCAGAAACTAAGAGGGGTGTGGAGAATTTTCATATTGTGGATTTAGACCTGACAAGGAGATGCTAGGCTGGAATGAAAATATCACTTTTAAGGGGTCCGAAAATGTCATTTCTGGGTGCTGCAGCTCATAGAAATTAAATCTTTTAAAAGTATAAGGGGCAACAATCTGGCCAGCATTGGAGGCTACTGCATGATGATTCATTTGCAGAAAGGACCTATTTGTTAGCTCCTCTGTTTGCATAGAGTTTTAAAAATGATAGGTAAGGGTTTTGGCTCCAACTTCCAAGAAAGGCACATGCTTGGTTAAAGGATGTTAGAATTATGTTATTAAGAGACCAACTGCAAATCCTCTCCACTTTTGTACCTTATCCATATATCTAGTAAAACATTTGATTCACATGACAAGTCAATACGACATAAATTTCTTTTCCAGAGCTTGCATTGAAAAGGATAGATTTCCTTCAACTTGTTTTCTTTTAAAGCAGCTATCTGCATTGCTTGTATTCCAAATTTCAACATAAAGTAACTTGACTTACTACTTTCTAATGTTAGCAAGACCTCAAGAATACAACTAGCAGCATCAATCATTTTCCTGCTGCTGAGTATATCAGAGCTGACAACTTTGAATGTTTTTTTTTTTTTTTTTTTTTTTTTTTTTTTTTTTCGATAAGCGAATAATTTTATTGAAAAAGAGGAAAAAGCATAAAATACAACAACAAGATAACCGGCTAATTAAAAGGAATACAAGAGCCATTAAAATGCACAAGTTGAACCACGCCCCAATTTGCAAGAGAGTCGGCAAGAGAGTTTTGTTCCCTAGGAATATGACGGAAGGAACATTCTAATTCCGAAGCATGTCCATGACAGCTTTGAACGTTTTTGTTAGTATCTGAATTACTATGATAGAAAAAACTTTTTTGATGGGTATCATTCTACCTAATTTATTTTTCATGTTACCAAGTTCAAATGGGAGCAGTCCAATTCAGTAGTCAGATAATGGAAACCATATGAAAGTATTGCAAGGCACCATGGGGGTTCCAGAAGTCAGGTCAGACCATTCACTGAGCCACTTGAGAATGCCAGTGGTAAGGGCACTTTCAATAAATATTAAATACTGCTCAATCAGTCCTCATGTGCAACGAAAGTTAAGAAAGTCCTCTGACAGAAAACACTGAGAATCTGTGGATTTATAAATTTATGAGATCCACGAAGTTAAGAAAGTCCTCATGTGCAACTCGTGGGCAAGCCCAAAGCAGGGGTTTCCATTTCAATAGAGACCTAGACGGATTTGATGGTTTCATATCTTCAAATGGACAATAATAATTGTTGAGACACCAAACAAGTAATTCTGAAGGTCAAAAGCCCAAATTATGTAATACAACATAAAGGTGCAACTACCATCCATGAATTGGTACTCAATTTTATCCCTTTGTTCAACGATGTTTAGAAGCTATCTTGTAAACAGAAGCGGTGATTACTTTAAAAAAATCAAAGTATGTAATGTGAGAAAAATATCACCTGATCCAGCTGGTTCAGGGAACCCACCTGACCCAAGGCTCCCACTTGATACATCAAAAGTGTCTTTGTGTTCTATGTCAACATCTCCCTTTTGTTTCAAAATTTTACAATACCAAAAGAATTCTTTTAATAAAACAATTATTGATGTGTCATGGGGGGAGCCCTGGGCAAGGTTTGTTCCCTGAACAAGCTGGACCAGGTTCTTTTCTCTCATGTCATGTGAGCATCATTTCAACAGAACTAAAAATAAAACTATACAATGATGAGGCATAGCGAAAAAATTCATGCTACCACCTGCACCTGCCCTCCATGTGGCATATAGGCAGGTATACAATCAATTGGGGAGGGGGGGGGGAGCAAGGATATCTCCAATCACGAACAGCACACTGACTTCCTAACCATCTGAATATGATATAGGCCCAAGCTCAGTAACTGAATGTCGTGCAGCATATTTGACATGCATATTGAATGTAGAAACAGGAGGAAGCATAAAACACTTCGTTGTGCAAGAATGGAGCAACCAGTAGTAATGCGAGCAGAAAATCTCTCTACATATATGTGAATACATAAGCGTTAGTGCATCCCTATACACCTTGAAGAAAAATTATCACCCAAATGGCACCAGCACAGATGCAGCAAAGAGATCTATAAATAATAGTTAACAGTAATAGTTACGACACAATAATAATAATAGTATTTTACCTGGAGCACCAGAAACAGGTCTTGGCAAAACAGGGGGCCTGAACCCTGGGATTAATGGTGCATTCATAGGTACAGTTCCCATCATCGGCATGCCGGGAGTTGGTAGAACAGGAAGTCGGGGTCTCTGAGGATTCACCTGCAAGGAAGTGAGATGCTGGTTGTATGCAGCACCAACTTGTTGGAATGCTGCCGTCTGCCCAAGATGCTCCTTTATCCTCTGGTCAATCAAACTTTGTGTCTGTTGCTCTTCAAATTGTTGATAATAGGAACGCACATTTGCCTAAATGGTACATAAAATCAGCATAATGGTAACAGTGAAAGATGAAATTCATTTAAAACTGCTGTTATTTCTTTATTATTATTCTAAACATAATACCTTGTGTTTGTAGCCCGCATTGTGCTGCTTTCTAACAGAAGGCTGGAAGTACAAAGAGAGAGAGTCAGTAGTACAATAGGCTCATTTTTTCAATTCCACAAAAGATTCATAAGAAGGTTAAACATAAGATTGTCTCAATAAGTGGATACCATCAGAACCACACATAGACAACAGTGTATGACCAAAATCATGGTTATTTTTTGACAGAATACCAAGGTAAAGTTTAATCAGTAATTTTACACAAAAGAAGTGAACCTAATTAGAGAACTCAAGGTGAGTGGGGAAAGGTGTTAGCACCTAATTTTGGCCCAGGGTTCAAAGGTTTCTTTCAATGGGCAGCACCAATTCTTTAAATTGACCTTAGGCATCCTAAGAAACCAAGGTGGTTAAATAACCTCCCACTCTTAGGCCATTCCCATATTTTCCTTATTTGGTACTCTAGGCCCTTGATTTTTTCCTAAGATCTTTATGGGCTACTTCCTCCATATTTTCCCTTCCAGTGTTCGAATCTTTTGAGTGACTCTCTCGAGTTCGGCCTCATCTAGATTGAAAATTATGATTTTATCTCTCATCAAAGCGGACGACTACATCTCATCATACAAACATCAGACAATTAATCGAGTGTCACGAATGCATCCAGAGCAGTCCAAAACCCAAAAATATGTGTTTGATCATCAAATTTCATCGTATCATGTTTCGGCAAATCTCAACCCTAGATTAAGAATCATTTAAAATATGATCGAATGACAAATCAGATGATCAATCTAATATCACAGATGTGTTCAGAATGTCCCAAAACCTTAGAATAAAGGATTCGATTATTGAAATTTGATGTACCAACTTTCAATAAATCTTAGTGATGCGGGACTAAAGTTCTTGGGCTTATTGTAGATGGAATGTGTAGAAAACAGTAAGAAAAAAATAAATAAGTAAAGAAGAAAATGAGAAGAAAGGATTACTTAGGCCTCCACCTAGCTCACATAAATCCTATGGGGGAAACCACTCCTAGTTTTGGGTTTATGACACACACTCATGCTAAAATTCAGTATAGAGAAGAGGGAAAAACCAGAAAATTTGCATTCAAAATCAATCATCAATACCATTTCTAACGTGCGGAGAGGTTTTTAAATGTCTCTCCCACTCAGAAATTACAAATAAAGTCATAAGAAATAATAAATAAGTAAAAGTCCTATCTAAAAGCAAATTAACTAACCATCCATTTTGCAAAAGTTTAATTATTTCCCCCATAAATATTGTGCATAGAAATAAAGCCAAAAACTAACTAAAAAACAATAAAATGGAAATGAAGTGACTCTCTATGGGCTGCCACATGTCCACAAAAGTGGGACTTGCTACTCAAACCATAACATAGGGCTCCTCCTCCTCTGATACACCTAGAAGGTGCCTCCTCTAGGCATGATGTCCGCATCAACTCTCCCAGCCTGGGAAAGCGTTGCCTCTGACGATAAAGAACTGCGATCTCTCTAGAATCTCAAGATCCAAGCGTTGTAGCTCTACCTTAGTCAACCAAGTGTTGTCGATGTCTGGTCGATGATTCCACTTGACGAGGAATCTCTGGTACCCCTCGTCGAGTGGATATGGTCTAATCATCCAATATAGTCTCAATCTCCTCTTTGTGTGCTGGTAATGGTGGCTTGGGTGGGTGGGACAGGCTGAGGGGACTGGGGAATGGGACTCTGTTGGTCTGCAAAAAGGTCAACAAAGGAGGTGGACTAGCCATGAAAAGGGACTAAATCCTTCACATTAAATGTTGAGCTAATCCCCCAGTCAGACGATATGTCAAGTATGTATGCATTAGGTCCAATCCGCTTCAGGACTTTATATAACCCTGAACTCCTAGCATGTAATTTCCGCGCAACTCTAGGCTGGAATCACTCTGGGTGGAATCAAACCATCACTGAATCCCCAATTTGAAACTCACAGTGTACACAGCGAGAATCAGCCGACTGTTTGTCTTTCTCATTGCTCATGGCAATCTTCCTCCTAATCTCCTAGTGCAATGAATGAATATGTGATGCAAATGAAGATGCAGACTTTGAAAGGTTATGGATCGCCAACATAGGTATCAAGTTAATAGCGGTTCTAGGCTTATACCTAGTAACTATCTCAAATGGACTCAACCCAGTAGTCCTATTGGTTGACCTATTGTAGGCAAACTCTACTATAGACAATACCTAATCCCATACCCTAAGGTGCTCCCCAACTAGACAACGTAACAAACTACCCAAGCTTCAATTAACCACCTCAGTCTGGCCATCAATCTGAGAATGGTAGGCAGACGAGAACTTGAGCTTGGTACCCATCATCTTCCATAGTGTCCTTCAGAAATAGCTGACAAGCTTGATGTCACAGTCTGACAGTATGGATTTCACTAGTCCATGAAGTTGAACGACCCCGTAAAAAAAAATCCTGACGATCCTAGATGCATCGGAGGTCTTCAAACACAGCATGAAGTGGGCCATCTTAGAAAAACGGTCCACCACTACCAAGATGGAGTCATGTTTTCCTTAGGTTTTAGGCAAACCCAACACAAAATCCATATTCACGTCCTGCCACAAAATGTGAGGTATTGGTAAAGGGTAATACAGTCCTGAGCTCTGCTTCCTTTGCTTTGCCAGTTGACAAGTCCGACACTGCTCAACGATTTTGACCACATCCCACTTCAAACTAGGCCAATAAAAACGATCATCAAACAGAGCAATGGTCTTGTCACGCCCAAAGTGACCATCCATGCCAACCGCGTGCATTTCCCAAACTAAGAAATCGCGAACTGAGGTGTAGGGGATGCATAAACGAGTACCTCAAAAGAGATACCTGTCCTGGAGCACAAACTCTATCACTCCAAGACTGATCACTCAGTAAGGAGGCATAGATATCCCCAAAGTCTGGGCAAGATTCATAATCCTCTCTGAGTTGCTTAAATCCAATCACCTCGACATCCATAGAGTGTAGGGTGGCTACCCACGGCTTAGTGCATCAGCTGCCTTATTTTCTGCACCCGCCTTGTGCTTGAGTACAAAAGTGTACTATTGGAGAAACTTAACCCATTTAGCATGCCTCCAGCTAAGCTTCTTTTGAGATCCTAAGTATCTCAATGCATCATGGTCAAAAAATAAGATGAACTCTTGCGATAGTACACAGTGTCTCCAATATCTCAATGATTACACTACCGCATAAAATTCTTCATCATAGGTGGAGTATTTTTGTTTGGCCTCATTGAATTTCTCGCTAAAATAGGCCATTGAATGACCCTCCTAGCTCAATACTCTTATACCAACGCCTAATGCATCACATGTAACTTCGAAGACTTTAGAGAAGTCTGGAAGTCATATGACAGGAGCGTCAGTCATGCGTGATTTGATCTCCTTAAAAACCTTGGCTGTGGAATTTGTCCAATGGAACTCCCCTTTTTGAATGCAATTTGTGATGGGAACCGTGATTGTATTAAATCCCTTGATAAACCGCCGGTAGAATGTCATCTGGCCATGAAAACTACGAACCTCATGGATATTAGTGGGCTCTGGCCATTCTACGATCGCCTTGATCTTCTCACGATTGGTGGTCATCCCCTCACCAGATATGACAAACCGTAGAAAGACAAGCTTGTGGAGTCGGGAACACACATTTCTTAAGGTTTGTGTATAATTTTTCTTTGCAGAGCCTCACACTGTCTTGAAATGCTCCAGATGTCGCTCCTTACTGGAACTTTATATAAGGATATCATCAAAATAGACCACTAAAAACTTCCCCATATAGGAACGCAACAGTCATAACCCTTAGAAGTACTGGGTGCATTGGACAACACAAAGGGCATGACTGACCACTCATAGAGTTCATCATTTGTCTTGAAACCGGTTTTTCCATTCATCACATGGTTATATGCAGATCTGGTGATAGTCATTCTTGGGATTGATCTTGGAGAAGATCGTGGCTCCCGCCATCATATCTAAGATGTCGTCCAATCACAAGATACGAAACCGATAACGTACCGTGATTTTGTTAATTATCATGTTGTCCACACACATTTTCCATGACCCGTCTTTCTTAAGTGTGAAGAGCGCGGGCATGGCACACGGACTCATGCTTTCTCAAATGAACCCTTTATTTAACAAGTCATCCATTTGCTTTTTCAACTCTGCATGCTCAGTAAGATTCATCTTGTAATGAGGTAGGTTTGGCAATGTTACACCGGGGACCAAGTCTATTGCATGTTGGATGTCATGCATGGGAGGTAACGCATCAGGAAGGTCCTCGAGAAACATCTATTTAAACTCTCGAATGAGAGACTCTACCTCAGGAGAAATCTCAACACTGAACGCAGGGGAGAACTCCCTAGCGATTAAGGCAAATACTATCGCGTCCCCCTGAATCTCCTGCTCAAACTCCTTAGGGCTAATGCTATGTAAGGCCTTCTTGTAGAGGCCCTTGATATCCTGACCCTTCACCTATGCTTGTAATCCCAACTGACTCTTGGGTGGGAATGGAGTGAGCTTTATCTTCTTTCCCTTATACATGAATGCGCGTGTATTTGATCTACCATATATTGTGGCATCCATGTCGTAGAGGCATGGTCTACCTAGGATGATGTGCCCAACAACACAACATCACACTACAAGGTGTCCTTATAGGATGCAAACTCTACAGGAACTTGACACCTGTGTGATACAGGGATAGAGGATGTGTCAACCCATGCTACTTGATAGGGCTGAGGGTGAGGAACAGGTGAAAGACCAAGCTGCTTGATAATATTAGTGGACACCACATTGGTACAACTTTCACCGTCTATAATGATCCGGCAGTTCTTGTCACCACATTTGGCGAAGGTATTGAAGATTGTAGTCATCCAATCATCCTCTGACTTTGACTAAGCAAGAGTGCACCTTACTACCCCTAAAAGTGACTCATGAAAGTAAGGACTGGACTGACCTATATAGGCCACATGTTTGTCCTCAACCACTCGCTCCTCATCACTAGGTGTACCTGGAATATAAATCTCTTCATCGTACTCATCACTCTCTTCTTGGTTACTCTCATCACTTCTCTTGTCACCCCCCTCAATGTCTACTGTGTACAAATTCTTGTTCCTATTGGTGGGACACTGCATAGACCGATGTCTAATACCTCCACAACAATAACACCTATTTTGGTCACCCTAGGGCTTGTTCCCAATAATTTTTTTGCCTTTATTGGATGATGGGACGTGTTTTGAGGTGATAAGGTTTTCACGTTAAGGTTGCTCATCAAACCCTGGTCTATTTGTGGACATGTCAGGTCTGGCCTCACCACGCCTCTTGTCAAAGGGGAGCAGGGCTAGGGGCCACACATATTGATCCAACTCCTGAACTAGGTTATAAGCCTCCTCTCGAGTGGATATGTGATGGGGAATGAACTCTTTTTGCATCTCAGGTCGCAATCCTAATTTGAATTGACAGAGGGTAACAGTAAGGTCCTCATCTAAATTTTTTTTCTCCATTTTGACCAAAGGTCCCCCCTTGATACCTCAATTCTCAACCACTAGTATTTGAAATTCAGTAGCTCCTCCAAGAGTTAAGGCATTCTCTTGGATACCCTTTCTATGAAGACAAAATACTATGAGCGTATTATAAAGAAGGCCTTTCTTGTATATCTCCCCCTTTATTTGCCCCCTTTGTAGGATGCAGGCAGAATCAGGCAACCATATCTTCCTCCATTGTGGTTTCACTTCAAAAATGTGGAACTACTTCAAACAGGCATTTAACATTCACTTTGTTATGCCGGAATATGTGGATGGCTTGTTCAGACAATGGGGAAGAGGGGCTAAAGGGGCTCAGAGCAAAATGTTTATCAATGTTATTCTTCAAGGGGTGGTATGGGGGATTTGGAAGGAGAGAAATAGGAGGGTTTTTTAAGACAAAGCTAGAAGCGTGTGGCCAATCATTGATTCCATTGTTTGTGAGATTAGTTCTTGGGTCCTCGTGAAGAAGGAATTTAAAATTTGTTCTTTGAATGATATGGTTCGGGATTAAGTTTCATGCATCTTGAGATTCCAATGGTGCTATTATAGCTCCCATTCAATTGTGGAATCCTCCAGACATTGGGAAATGTAAAGTGAATTTTGATGGTGCTTCCTTTGGAAATCCGAGGCCCACGGCTTATTGGTGTGTCATGCGTAATTATCAAGGTCAAATTATTCGAGTTAAGGGGGGCCTATTGGGGTGAGCAATGCAATTCACGCAGAGACCATGGGTTTATTGGAAAGGTTGAAGCTTGCGAGAGATAAAGGGATTAGAAAGTGTATCTTATAGGGAGACTCCTTGACAGTCATCTCTTAGGGAAGGGGGGATAGATGTGGTCATGGAGATTGAATCATTTAATTTTTGAAATCAAGTCTCTCATCAAGGACTTGAATGCCGAATTACATCATGTTCCAAGGAACCAAAACTCTTTAGCCGATAAAATAGCTAAGTGGAGTGTTGGGCAATCATCTATGTTTGAAGAGGATTTTTTTTCCGAAGTGTTGATGTAGTTGTCTTTGTTTTTCTTTGTGTTGTTTTTTGTAGCAAGCTGGCTACTTTCTTTGTTCTTTCCCCCCTTTTTTTCTCCTTCTCTTTTTAATATATTTCTTTGTTATTCATCAAAAATAAATAAATATTACATCTCCACATGAGCTCATCAAAGCGGGAGATGTAATTGTTCCCGCTCATGTTGCCCTGTCTCAAAGTATACCATTACTCTAAAAGTCTAGTGTGGTTCAAAGGTGGGAGATATTTTTCCTTAAGCTTCTCCTTCATCTCACAGCAATCACTAATAGGCTACTCTTGCCTCAATGCAAGCTATCGCTCTACTGTGTTCCAATACAATCGAACTTATCCAATCAGCTTCATCTTGGCGAATCTCACCCTCTGGGCATCTGACAAGGTCATACCAATCAAAATATTGGTCCATAACAAATAACCACTCCAAAAAGAATTTCGAATCTAAGCGACCATCAAATGTAGAGACCTCTACTTTCACATATCTCATAGCATTATCCTCCTACTCTCTAGGCTTATACTCAAACTCTCGACCTAGAGTTCTACCCCTTGGTCCACCCCTAATTTGCTCCCGTCTAGGACCATACTCTACGAAACCCTAAGTTCTAGGTTGACAGTCCTCGAGGGACTCCAACCTAGCAATAACAACTCTATGGTTCCAATCCATGGTGGTTGCTAAGACTCTAATTTGTTCACTCAACTCTCTCAAGGATGAAGCTTAATCATTTTTTTGTGGTAATTTACTCCACTCCTAGTGGGCATGCACCAACGAGTATGGGGTAGGTGGACACTCCAAGGAGACTCAACACTAAAATTATGAAATGCTGGAAATTGAAAATTTTCAAAATTAAAGGTGCAAAGTTTTGTCTAAACCTAAGGTTCAATGCAATCTTAACATATACCTACTTACTATGCAACCTACACAAGACAGACCTAATGCAAGAATGCAAGCCTAAATCTATGAACTGTAGGATGCATGATGATGCATGTAGATGTGCACCTGTGAAGAGATTTTGAGGAGTCATACCACTAACATATGAGAAAAATAATCTAGGTTCCTACTCATCAACCAAGTCAGTTTAAAATAACAGATTAGGGAGTCAATGTTATTCAACTAAGCATGCTGAAAATTCAAGACACATAAAGACTCAAAGTAAGTCCAAACTAAGCATATCACTAACATATCCCTAACCACAGATATTAGTCACACTAATGTAGAAAAATTTAGTACCAATTCTTAACCATAGCAAAGGAAACAAGTGCTGGAAAACAAGGTTGACGTGTCATTTTATGTCTGTGACAAGCAAAGTTCCTAGCTAATATATGAAGTGCATGATGTGGCAAGTTTAGGACGTTTAGATGGTGTTAAGGACTAAAATATGCTGTTTGGGTGTTGCCAAGGATGGTCTTTATGCATGTTTGCAATCAGCATTAAGGGACAGCAAACTTAGAGGTCATGGCATGACTGTTCCATGGATCAAAATTGAAGGATGTGCTCAAGGATGATCTGACCTGTTTAGGCAATCAGCAATAACAAGAGCTACCAAGTGGCTGAAGTAGTGATGTGCAGTCAGGAGAAGTATTCTTAAGATCTCTGGTACAATGGCCTTCTGTAGCAGCAAAGTTCCCTCCTTGACGAAGCTTCAGGTCAGTCCAATCTACTCAAAATACTCCTTGCAGTAACAAAGACCAGAACAAGAATCTTCCCAAGGAAGCTTCGTGATTCAAGGTCATCATTGTTCCATTGGTGGCCTCGCAAGTGCTGCAATAGGCTCCCAAGGAGAAGAAAATACAGGTGGTCGTGAATGCCTTTCTCTGCTTCAGGAAACTTCAATCAGCAAGAGTCCACTTACATGGGGACTCTTGTTAGTTTGTCGTAAGGAGAGATTCTCCTCTTTGTGATATAGCAGTCTAGCAGAAGCAGCCCTAAAGGGAGTGAGAGAAATCTCACGGTTTAGTGATAGATTGATAGTAATATCTTTATTCTGGACAACTTAATATAATACTTCATGGCTTCGAAACGGAATCAAAAGGATCTGCAAAAGGACCCTCCCACTTCGTGCAGTGCTTGGTCTGTAGCTGAGGACATGACCCATTGGCAAGCAACGATTATGGGCCCAGCAGACAGCCCATTTGCTGAGGTGTGTTTCTCATAACCATTCACCTCCCACCAGATTACCCTTTCAAGCCACCTGAAGTCGCTTTTTGCACCAATGTTTTTTTTTTTTTTCATCCAAACATCGACATCGATGGGAGCCATCTGCCTCAACATTCTCAAAGAGCAGTGGAGCTCTGCCTTCACAATATCCAAGGTGCTGTTATCAATCTACTCGCTGCTTACAGATCCAAACCCAGATGACCCACTGATACCTGAGATCGCTCATATGTACAAAACTGACAGAGCCAAGTATGAGTCAACTGCTCGTTCCTGGACTCATAAATATTCCATGTGATAGTTTGTGATGTCTATTTCCTAAAGTTCGCTATCCAGGAAATCAAGGATTTGATCCCCTTTGATCCGCTGCTAATTGGACTTATATTGTTTTTTTTTTTTTTTTTTTCAAATATCTGCAGGTTGTTAGGATTGGTTGGCCTCCCTATGCCGTTAGTTGCTCAGGAAAAGAACCTTGAGATGCTGAAATTGGATCCCACAAGTTGGTTGTAGTGTTCCAAATCTGAGGAGATCAAATCTCCTTTAGAATAGGAGAGTTCTAACTATTTTGGATTCTCCAATAGTTGTGGCCAATGTCTTGGAATAGTCTTCCCGTGATTACCTTTGTCAACTCCCAAAACTATCCCCTAAAATGCCCTAAATCAAGGGTAACATTAGTAATCTGCTGCTCCACTTCATGCTATCAAAGAGCCCCCATGCTGCTAGACTTGAAGATTTTGAAAAAAAATTCTGACCATGATTTTAGGGATTTAATTCCCCTAGCTCCGCATGGTACTACAAGGTGGACTTTCAAAATTTGATCCCCAGAAATTAGGGATTTCTTCCCTATTTCATAGTGAACCTTGTGAGACACCAAGAAAGCCCAGACGACTATCCATTGGTTTCTTAAAGAGTAACTCCCGGTGAGATCTCTTCCCAAATAAAGTCACGAACAGTCAACAAAAGTTCCAACTTTGCTGCCAGATGAAAATTGTTTGGATTTTTAAAACTTTGACCAAAAAACTTCTGGGATTTGACACTCCATACGCTGTCACATGGGATAATCTTAAGCCCCAAAGATTCTTTTCATATACAATTACCAAAATGTCTCACAAATTCTGTGCCGAAGTGGGGCAGATTTGGGAATTATTCTTCAACAATTCACGAACAAAAAAGGTAAAAGAATCATGGCTGCCGTGAGCTTGGGAATGTTTAGGGGATGTTCACAAAGGTTGTAGCTCATGCTAGGGCGAAACCAACAGCAACAAGGGTGATCAAATGTTGGTTAAGGATCCATTATCAAGAAGTAGTCAAGTAAGTTGGTTGTGTTAAGTGAAGGAAAAGCTTAGTGGGAAAATTAGACAGCAAGTAGGAAATGGTAGGAGGAGAAGAATAAACCTCGAATGATAGACTAGGCCTCAATCCAGGACCCTAGTTGGAATGGAGCCAACTGAGAACCGGAAGCTCCGATATCAAAATGATGCAGGACTAAAGTTCTTGAGCTTATTGTAGATGTAATGTGTAGAAAAACAGTAAGAAAATAAATAAGTAAAGAAGAAGATGAGAAAAAAGGATTACCTAGGCCTCCACCTAGCTTGCATAAACCCCATGGGGAAACCACTCTTGGTTTTGGGTTTACCATACACACTCGTGCTAAAACTCAGCATAGAAAAGAGGGAAAAACCAAAAAAATTGCATTCAAAATCAATCATCAATACCATTTCTAACGTGCGGAGAGGTTTTTAAATGCCTCTCCCACTCAGAAATTACAAATAAAATCATAAGAAATAAATATAAGTCTTATCTAAAAGCAAATTAACAACTAACCCCCCCCCCCCATTTAGCAAAAGTTTAATTATTTCCCCCTTACATATTGTGTATAGCCAAAAACTAACTAAAAGCAATAAAATGGAAATGAAGTGGCTCTCCATGGGCTGCTACATGTCCACAGAAGTGGGACCCACTACTCGAACCATAAAATAGGGCTGCTCCTCCTCCTCCTCTGATACACCTAGAAGTTGCCTCCTTAGGCATGATGTCTACATCACTTAGTCTTCAATTTAAAATCTTTCAAAATTTTAGCATGCACACATTGAATGGTCAATCGGGTATTGTAGATGGATTCAGCATGACTTGAAACCTCACAGTAATGGTTACAACCTTCAGAGTCCATTTCTAAACCTTCCATCACACCATATCAATCCATAACCATCCAATCAAGGATTCCGAAGTTCCAAATTCCAAATCGGGACGCACCATGATGATCAACACCATTGATTTACCCTAAGTAATGGATTCGATCATAATTGACTTATCTAGATAAAATAAAATAAACCGTGTGGGCATACCACGTTATAGTGCATTACGAGATGTTGAATCATAAACCTATCCTCTTGCCACGTGGCATAAGATGATATTTAATCAAATCTAAATTATTCCCCAAGAATCTTCCTAATTAGAATAAATCTCCCAACGTTAACAAGCCTATGGGTAATCTTAAGGGAAAAGTTGGGTGAATGCCACATGTCCACACCTTCTAACCCATGTAGTTTTAAATAAAGAAAATAAAAAATAAAAAATGAGCCCTTACACGTTTCTGGGAGATTTCCTTTCTATTCCAACCAAAGAAATCCATTTCAAGATCTCTTCTAATAAGAAAGAAGGTTGGGCGCCACCTCCTTCTCCTATATAAAGACATAACTCGTCCCTCTTCTTTCCCATGCCTAAAATCCCTAGGACCCCCTCTCATCACGGTCAAAAAACCCGAATGATGCAGAAGCACTCCATTACTTGGAGAAGGCCTACCCTATTTGGAAGCCTAAGCCTAAATTTTGCCAAGGAAAGAAGAATGAGGGCAGATGTCCATGGTAGAAGAGTATTTTAGGGTCTTTTAGATTTTAATTTATGCATGCAGTAAGGCTTTCAACAGCCATGGGAATGGGGTTTATTAGTTGGGTGTATTTAGGGCTATTTTAGTCATTTATGTTTTTTTTAATGCAAAAATAAAGGGGGATTTAGTGCTGGTTATGTGACTCAAATAGGGGGTAGTTCAAGTACTTTTAGTTCTAACATTTTAAAAGGGTCTATACATTGAATTTTTTTGAACCCCACGAGTGGGCTTGGTTCTTCTCCCTTACTCTCTCTTCTTCTTCTTCAATCTTCAATCTCCATTATTGCTTCTTCCTCTCCATCTATTCCCTCTACTCTGTTACCTCTCCCTTGTCCTTTCTTCTCTTTATATCTCACTATACTCACAGATTTCTATAGATTTTGAACTAAACATCACCGATTCAGTTGATCACCAAACACTAACCAGCCAAGCTGTGATCAAGTCCTCTTTGGAGGGCACTTAGGACCCCTAGGCGACCTAGCTGGGAGTGTATTCACTCTCCTAAAACCCAGGCAGGCTGGTTACATCACACCAGGAGGCACACACTTTTGGAGCTTCAGATTTTCGACAAAATCTCATACTTGGGAACTCGAACTTGGGGAGATTTTGATACTTTTCAAGAGGCATTGGAACACATTATAAGAGGTAAAACAGTTTTTTGAAAGCTTGAAGCATCGGATCACAGTACTTGATTTTCCACGTTTTCGTAATTTTCAGGCATGACCAAATTGACTAATTTTTGGAATAAATAGCTAGACTATTCCAAATCCTTTGAAATTTTTATGAGAAGTCATTGAAGGTCTGCACAGAATAATCCTAGAAGCTCGAAATTTTCTGATGCATTAGAGGGGTATTTTGGAAATTTTCACTTTTCCAAAAAATTATGAAATTGCCACTAGGTCGAAATTTTAAGAATTAATTCTCTGGATTAATATTTGTTATTTGGAAATTATTTTAATTGTTCCGCATCACCGAAGACCACATTTTCTTGGCTAGAAACCCCCCCCCCAAAAAAAAAAAAACTTAATCCCACACCTTTCTCTCTCTAAGCTCTCACACAAATAAAATAGCCCCCTTCTCTCTCTCTCTCTCTCTCTCTCTCTCTCTCTCTCTCTCTCTCTCTCTCTCTCTCTCTAGGTTTTCTCAGTCAC